>OX328108.1:22301200-22594474 GCA_946811185.2 Hippopus hippopus | reverse complement strand
TTACTGGAAGTAAATTTTGATGTTACTGGAAGCAAATTTGCATGTTACTGGAACGTGTTTTTGCAATTTTACATTGAAATATATAGGGAAAACTGGATTCGATTTTTCATGTTACTGGAAGCAAATTTTGATGTTACTGGAAGTAAATTTTGATGTAACTGGAAGCAAATTTGCATGTTACTGGAACTTTTTTTTGCAATTTTACATTGAAATATATAGGGAAAACAGGATTCAATTTTACTTCCAGTAACATCAAAATTTGCTTCCAGTAACATCAAAATTTGCTTCCAGTAACATGAAAAATCGAATCCAGTTTTCCCTATATATTTCAATGTAAAATTGCAAAAACACGTTCCAGTAACATGAAAATTTGCTTCCAGTAACATCAAAATTTACTTCCAGTAACATGCAAATTTGCTTCCAGTAACATCAAAATTTGCTTCCAGTAACATCAAAATTTGCTTCCAGTAACATGAAAAATCGAATCCAGTTTTCTCTATATATTTTAATGTAAAATTGCAAAAACACCTTCCAGTAACATGCAAATTTGCTTCCAGTAACATCAAAATTTACTTCCAGTAACATGCAAATTTGCTTCCAGTAACATCAAAATTTGCTTCCAGTAACATCAAAATTTGCTTCCGCTAATATCATTTCAATCATGTTCATATTCATTCTCACACCATTCTCCCCATTCTAATATCCTTAAGGTACTGTGTCATAATTCTCTATTCTTCTGCGTTTAGTGTATACCATTTGATATCTTTTTTCTTCTGCTCTGTTGTATAATTTTCGTTTACCTTTGTCTCTACATATTTTGCTTGGGTTGGTGATGGTAATGTGTGAGGTGTCGTGTGTGTCTGTGACGATGTGTTTGACGCTTTCAAAATTGATGAGTTGTGAGTTGGTGTAGTTCAATGTAAATCCTCTGACTTTGCACGTTTCTTTGTTGGTGTTTGTTTTGTAGTGTGTTTCTGCGCAGTACCCATCAAACTTGTATCGAGTTCCAGGGATGGTCTTTTACCCTTCATTCAATGCATGTTGAATTTGTACCTTGTCTTCCAGTGACGGTGCCGAGTTCTGTTTTTAAGCATGTATCTAAATAGTTTATGCTCTAAGGTCTTTATAAATCTTTCTGCAAAGTTTACTTTGGTTTCTGTGTTCAGGGCGTAAAGGTGGTGACTGTTTTGACCGCGTAAATATTTATTGACTTTCTTACTTCGAAACTCCATGACTCTGTCAGTGCGTACAGTGTTGGGTTTCCTCTCTCCCCGACAATATATGTGTCAGAGCGTACGTGACATCGATCCTCTTTTTACTTGGCATCAATTGGGCATGTGCAAATCGAGAAAAAATATCTATGCAAACAATGACATACTTGAACCCTTCATATCCATCATATCCATCATGTCTATATCCCATTGACTGTCTACACCGTTCACAATAACTCTGGACCGTTTAAACCGGCGTCTGGCCCCTCTCGTTAAGGAATAGGACTCTTGATCTTGTAACCATTTTCTTATTCTGTGTCTACCAATGGTGTTTTTTCCTTGGGCCTTTACATACTGATATAATTTCTCTGGACCTAAATGACTAGCAGGCGACTTTGGGTCGAAATAAAGAGTGGACAAATAGGTGTTCCAGTCTGACATATTTTATTAATTTATACAAGCATAATGCATTCTTACAACAAAATAACTATAATACAACAGAATATAAAGGACGTCTATTTTCCTCTAAATACAAATTTAAAATATCAATAAGTCTCTCAGCACCCTCTCTGGCTTCTCGTCTTAATTGCCTACATCTCCACCACCACTCAAAGTCATTTATCAACATCACCGCCACAAAAACAAGTCCGAACATGTCTATCGTCTCACAAATAAATTGGCTCCAGTGTTGCTATTTGACCCAAATCCAAAGGATGGGATATTTCCACCGTTTTGTCCAAATGAAGGGGTGAATCCTGACGCTGTCTGATTGTTCTTGCTCGCTGTCTCAAATCTAAAGTCACCTACAGGTTGCACCAAGTTCTTGTTTTCGCTTTTATAGCCCGTCATTTTTAAGTAAATACACGTTGGAGACCATTTTTCGTGTTCTACCCAAGGGTTGTCCGTCGATTCCCAGGACATAACGTTGACTGAACAAGCGAAACAACTAACCTTGTCGCTACTTCCAGTGTAATAAAAGCCGGCTTTCGATAAGGAAATGCTTTGACCAGTCTTGAAACGTTCTTAATCTATCTTCATAAAACATCATATTTGGCTTGGAAAACTGGTTCACTTGTACCGAATCACTCTGCGTAAACAGATCCATGTTCATAGTTCAAAGTACTTTTCAGAACTGACAACTGGAAGAAAGCGGAGCCCAATTTATATAAAGTGCCTGTCGCTGATTGGTTGTTATTTTTAGAAATTCTCCGTTGTCTTCTGTCCCGTCTGTTACCTCTGGAGAGTTGAAAGGGGTATTGTTCTGATATCCTGCTTAAGTCAGACACTCTGACGACTTGCAAAGGGATTACCTTGGGGAGTTGAAAGGGGTATTGTCCTGATATCCGGTCTTATATCATTAGAACCCAGACTGAGGGCAATGGGTCAAACCATAAAGCATCGAGTACAATTCATATTTTATTTCATCATACAATTCAATAGAATCACATGACATACATACATTAGTATATACAGTACATTCATGTCATACATGGTCAACTTCACTAATATATACAAATAAATTTGAGTCTGTTTTTTTGGTGTGCTTTTCTTGCCTTTTAGATAAGAGTCAGATTTCCGATTGGTACGCTATATTTAGTAACAGTTTCTGATTGGTCCGCTATATTTAGTAACAGTCTCTGATTAGTAACCAGTTTGTACAGTCATTGGGGTTACATTCCGGGCACTGTAGCATCCCTATCTGGTTCATATGGTCCGACTGTAAGCAACACGGGACCACTGCGTCTAGTTCGGGTAGGGTCTTTCCAATCTCAGGTATCAGGTCTTTGAGGCGTTGATATTCTAGTGGTCGTAAACACAACCCCTTTTTTGTGGGTACTGCTTTTTCTTTCGGTTTCCAATATTGTCTCATGTCCACACATTTGCTGCATTCAGTTATTGTACAATATACATTGCCTCCCAAGTGACAGTTGTAGTCCGTTTTATCTGTCAATGCCTGATCCACGTATTCTATAGTGTCGACCCAGTTTTTCCAACGCATCAGGGTTAAACTGATACCTTTCTTGGTGGGTTTTTCGTCTTGCCATTCTCTTAAGTCCACTCGCCTCACCCCCTTCCATTCTGTCACCTCTACTACACGTCCATTACCCAAGTTTCCTCTGAAAATAGACATGTTGTCAGTTGTAATTCTGAAATCAGAATGAAGAATAAGGGCTGTTTGTCTTATTTATACACACGGAGGCCTCATTCTGATCTATGTTCATTTCCTTGGTCTCTCATTTGATTGGTCCGCTATATTTAGATATGTGATCATCAACTATATTTAGAGTCATTACATCACTGATCTCTATTCTTATTGGTCCGCTTTATTTAGAAGAATTATGTCATACCTATATTTAGATGTAGGAAAACCTTAAGAGTAATATCTTTCACTATGTATAAGTCATTGTGGTTCAATGGGTAGTGGAAAGCGTTCTAGACCTTTCTAACGAGTCTAAATTCATTCAAATCGGTCAAGGCATAAGGGAGTTAGAAGCATTTTACGCATGAGTGAGTTTCGTTCCGGTAGGTTGATGTCATCGTGTAGGTCTCGGTGAGACCTTTCCAACGGTACAAAAATGATCAAAATCTGACCAGACATAAGGGAGCTAGAGCAATTTACAGATTTTGGATTCCTTTAAGGGGCAGATAATAAGGGGGGGGGGGAGATCACTCGAATCATATACGACAAACTTTAAACCGATATATCTCGAGAACTAATAGAGCTAGACCCCTATATGTATATATTTTCTGAATCAGCGTGATCAGACCTTTTCCATGATACTCATGGGGTACCGATCAGACTTGAACTAAATGAGATATAGTATTTTATAGGGACAATGACGTCATTTCCGGCCGCCATCTTGGATCGAGGTGTCTGAAACGCTCACCATTGCATAGACGAGCAAGAATGATGCTATTTAGACACCAAGATTGTCGAAATCGGTCAAACACTAAGGGAGTTAGAGCAATTTAAAGATTTTGGATTCCTTTAAGGGGCAGATAATAAGGGGGAGATCACTCGAATCATATACGACAAACTTTAAACCGATGTATCTCGAGAACTAATAGAGCTAGACCCCTATATGTATATATTTTCTGAATCAGCGTGATCAGACCTTTCCAACGGTACCAGTTTTATTTGAATCGGAGTATATTGAATTTTGAGGGTTTAAATCCGCTCTAATGATCTAGTTCCACACTGGTTAAAAATCGAACCGTGAACCTAGGGTTCAAATGATAGCTGAGGATCTGTTCTAACGTTTGAGATGGTTTATAAAAAAAAGTGGCAGTGTAAACAGTTGTCCTAGAAGCTAAAAACGGTTGCGTGGTTTAACAGTTTTATTTGGTTTTCAAAGGCTTTTAATATTTAAGAAAAGTAGCCTGAATACAGTGTATCCCCAGATGATGAACCCAGACTGGACCCAGACAACTTCTGAGATGGAATCGTCGAAAGAAACGAGAACTAAAACTTCGGTAGATCCCTCAAAATACTACCTACCATCGAGCTATAAGTTGCAGCAATTTAGGGGAATTTTTCCGATACTTTAAAGATCTTGTAAAAACATTGTCCCACGTTCTTTTCAAAATGAAATTAAGCCTAATCCAAGTCCACCAATATTGACGTATAGGGCGCAACAGCCCTGAAAGACTCCTTTTCATGTAAGCACTTGATAAAACTTGTTCATTCTTGCTTTAGCTACTGACAAGAACAGATCTATTTTAAATTTTTTCTCAAAATGGATTTCAAGACCATATTTACCGGAATTAGCGCACTATATTTCTATATTGAAGTGTGTATTGGGGAATTAAATGCCTTTTTGCAGGTTGGATTTGGAAGTTATCGATTTGGTAAATATTTTTATTATTTAATTATTTCCATAAAGTTTAGAGGCTGTGATTTTGTCATTTGAATGTATGCAGAACAAGAAGGATATTAGGTAAAAAAATCTGAAATTTAAAAGTGTACTTATTTATTATGTATAAAATTCGTAATTGCATACTAATTGACCAGTTGAGATGAAAAATTATATTTCATGTTATATTCACCTGCATTTTGTCTAAAGCCTTACCTTAACATGTAAAACAGATACTGAAAGTGAATCTCAATAGGCCATTGTCCGTACTTCCGTCCCTAAATAAACAAAAATCAGACAGTGTGTCGACATTAACAATAGCTTATAAAACGTGTTCAGACACGTATGTGGATTGACGCATGCGCGCGAGTCATATCGGAAATACTCCTTTGTCATTTGAGTTCAGGACGTTGAAGAGACAACATCGAAGGTACCGTTTTTTTTTTCTACCGAATTTTTGTAATTCTTTGTGAGAAACTTCAAAGAGCATGGATGTGTCGTTAGACCGACTTAACCTTATAGACTTGACCGAGGGTCGTAGTAAGGTTAGGAATCGGCTCTTTGACTTGGTGTGGCGTTAAAGATGAGTCTAAGTGGGAAAATCTCCGTCTCGTAAAAGGGCCTGACCCTCAATGCCCGCGATCATTACTAGATAGAGTATACAAGTCAGCTCTGTATACTGTTAGGGTACTCGCTTATACGACTCATTTTTAAAGCTATTTCTCTCCAGATTTATACCCAAAAGAAAATTCAATATTGTGCCAAAAAGCACATTTAAATAAATGGTCGTTTAAAAAAGAAAATAGGTCATCCAAAATGGCTACTGGTCTAAAATAAAAATTAGTCATCCAAAATGGCTGTCCAAAAAGCACGTCAAATTCTGCCAAAAAAAAAAAAAATAGGTCATCCGAGATGGCCGCTGGTCTAAACATCCTTATATGCAAATGAGTTACTAAAAATAGTAACTAGATCATCCAAGATGGCGCCCGTTTGTTTACAAGCAATCAGCACCATATCCCGTCCATCCTATCATCTTATTAAATTGTTTTTCAAAATAATGTCTTCCTTTTTCGATCTTATTTCCAGTAGGGTTCTGGATGCAACATTTGACACTTGACATCATAATCTGTTTATTAATAAATACAGACGCATGCTGAAAATATTCTGGATGATACAAATGCTTCTCCAATACGTGGTATGATAAGGTAAACTTCATTTTGAAGAATGATCCCATACTTACGTCTGGACCCTATCTTGGATTGAATCTACTCCCTGATTGGTCGATGCGTCCTATAATCTGATTGGTCGAAAATCCCTGCTTCTGATTGGTCCAATTTCAATCCGTTTTAGGGGTATAAGCTCGAGGTCCTTTTGTTGAATAGGCTATTGTCTGATCTTCCGGTCCTATGTCAACAGAAGCCAGACACGTTGATGACTTGAAAAGGGATTAAGTTTGACAGTTGAATAGACCCTTGTTCGTACTTCCGTCACCAAATAAACAAAACCAGACAGTATTGCGACATTAACAAAAGACCAGTGTTCTGCCTTGTGGGCCTTTGTTAGGGGATTAACTTTGACAGTTGAATAGACCATTGTTCGTGCTTCCGTCACCAAATAAACAAAACCAGACAGTATGGTGACATTAACAAAAGACCAATGTTCTGCCTTGTGGGCCTTTGTTAGGGGATTAACTTTGACAGTTGAATAGACCATTGTTCGTGCTTCCGTCACCAAATAAACAAAACCAGACAGTATGGTGACATTAACAAAAGACCAATGTTCTGCCTTGTGGGCCTTTGTTAGGGGATTAACTTTGACAGTTGAATAGACCATTGTTCGTGCTTCCGGCACCAAATAAACAAAACCAGACAGTATGGTGACATTAACAAAAGACCATTGTTCGGATCTTCCCTATTATAGCTGATGTAATGACTCTAAATATAGTTGATGATCACATATCTAAATATAGCTTCGCGCATGCGCATCATTCTACCTTAGACTCTGTTCTGGACTAAATGTCTCATTTGAGAGTTGAACCTTGAGGAGTGCACATCGGAGAGAGGTAAATTCATTTATTTATTTATTGATCGTCTGGTAGGGAAAGGGCCTGACCCTCAACGAAATATACACGTCAATTCTGTATATTGATCCAACATGGCCGATCCCTATCCATACTTTGGGCACTGCAGGTGAATTATTTTCTTACTGATCGTCTGGTAAAGAAAGGGCCTGACCCTCAATGCCCGCGAGTACTTACCAGCACGAGGTATACACGTCAGCTCTGTATACTGATCCTAATCCACCATGGCTTATCCAATATGGCCGATCCTCATCCAAAATGGCGGACTCACCATATCCGCCGCGAATACCCATGACACATCAACAACTCCTTATATGCAAATGAGTTACTAAATATAGTAACACAATGGCTGAAAGTAGGTCAAGATTACCACCGATTACGTCATCTTTGTTTACATTTAAAGAGCTGCCTATACTACTGACAATAATGCAATCCCGCGTAAAGCAATATCAGGGAACGATTATATTGAATGTAAGACAATTAACCGTTTTGCTTGGCCCGGTTGCTCGCCTTACCTAAACCTATAGAACATGACTTGGACATGCTGTAGACGGTAGCTTCTACTCGGTTAGTGGTTCCACGCAACCGCTAGGAGCTCGAGGTTGAACTCCACCAGGAATGGGCCGGAATTCCGTAAAACTTCTTTTAGTGACACATCCGAAACATGCAAAGACGATGTCAAGCTGTGATTTGACCTCGCGGTGGACGCACAGAGTATTGATTATGACCTTCGCCACACTTGAGGGATAATTTGTTTAACTGTGATACTGCAATCTTGAAATTTCATTTTGGATTAAGGGGTGTCCGACATTTAGTGTTCTATTGATTTGATAACCAAATGAATTTGTTAAACTTGAACTGAAATAGATTCAGTTATTGTTGTTGAGTATTTGCAGTAGGCCTATATTCATGGTTTATTTTCACGATTCTCCTGCAGTTGCAATACGTTAGAGATATTGATCCTTAACTTTCTTGCCAAGGGGCTGAAAGAATAAAACGCTGCAGACAGAAAAGCATTTTATGTTATTACAGAAATACGGAATGTAGATCAAATGCTAGGTGAAAATCCATGTTTTTTTTCTCAAAAAAGCATCAGAGCAAATGAGGAAATGGCTCGTCATTAGCAATTCAGGCAGTAACCTAAAAAAACCCGTACAATGAAAACGTAGCTATAAAGACCTGCCTCAAAATCCGGTTTTAGGTTGTAAAAATAATACGTTTAAGTCTATGCGTAAAAAATCATTATAACAAGAGAGATATCTTGCGATAAAACGTAACGTTAGTTCATTCCTATTAGGTTTGTCTGTTTGAAAAGACGTTATATGAGATTTCGCGTAAGTTTGAACTATATAAGAAATGACAGATGAATTGTTTTTGGATTTTTATAAAGTTATCACATTAATATAGATACGTGTAGATTCAAATAACCTAATCTTTTACTTAAAAAAAAAAGTGTCTTAGTTGTGTGAGATATGCAGTCAATTTTTGTCTATATTGAAATAAATTAGGAGAAAAAATTGGATGATTTGATAACGACTTCCAAAAATTTTACGTCACAAACAATGACTGAATTATAATTCAATAATTGGGGAAAAAAAAAACGGCTTAATTATGATGATTTAGGTTACTTTTTTTCTACAAATCTATTTTCTTTTTTATACATGTATCTGTTGATATACGTATAAGAATTCAAGTGAGACTATTAGACAAGTGTAGTAATGAAGTGAAGCATTCCTATATATGATTAAAAAATGCCTTTTTTTTTGTCCAAAAATGTGAAAAAAAAGTGTAGCAAAATTAATATATGGACAGCTTTAGTATATTTCTAGTTAATATGTTCTGATGTTGTTGCATTAGTTTATCGAAGTGGACTAAAGCGTTTGTATTCATTTATTCTTTCTTACTTTTTGAGAGAGAGAGAGAGAGAAAGAAAGAGAGAGAGCATTCAGGGAAAAACGGAAACCACAAAGATATTGTTTATAAAAATTTTGTAGGACTGTTTTGTTGCAGCATTTGACAAGTCGTATATGGCCTGCAACACGCAAAAAGAGGCATTCGAACATTTGCGTAAAGTGTCGTCTCGGATCAGCCTGCGCAGTTCTCGCAGGCAAATCCGAAACAACACTTTCCGTTCTTACGTAATTTTCTGTTTTGCACAAGTCAATCATAAAAACTTAACGTTACTTTTTAGTCTAGAATTAGACTTGGAATAAAATAGGTAATAGCTGGTAAATAGAGACCTGGGTGTAGGAATATAGCAATATAGCAATACAACGATCGTTGATTTTTTTGTCCCGGTATTGCAAGTAGGAAAGGTTAAAAAAGAATAATTATTTGTTCTTTCTGAGGAAATAACGTTATTTTTTCTAAGGCGAAAGGTAGAGTTCCAGTGCAAAATGGAATATATGTTTCAAAAACTGAAGAAAAATAAAATGTATCAGATTATGTAGATCTAAGATCAGACCGACATTTTCTTATCTACATTTCCTAGGGATACCCATGGCAGCATTTGCAGTTTATTTAGGTAAAAGTTGAAAAAATTAAGAAACATGCTCATGACGCAAATGGGTAGACTAGAAGTACCTTTGACGCCCTCAACCCTAATGTTGATCATAATCCTGCCTGTGCCGTCTGATCTTGATCTACACTGTCTGCATAGTCAATTAGAGTTGTGCATGGCTGTCTGTCGGTTTGTAAAGGGCAACAGACCTTGAGCAAAAAAATGCCGATGTCAAAACCGTTTTCGCTGCATTTACCATTAACTCTATCCATGCCACAGACGACACCAGAAGCTTTTGTGGACAGTGTAGATCAAGATCAGACTGCACAGAACGTGCAGTCTGATCTCTGACCTACACTGTCCACTGCTATATTCTAAACTATGACTGAACTGTCTTTTGTTCTTGGAGTGAAACTATTTTTAGCCTTTGAGAAAATGCAATTTATTTATTTAATAGTGAAAGAGTTAATAGAATGTCAAAATGCTTAAATTAGACATTTATCTGTCAGTAGAAAAGACAAAACTATTGCAGTTTCACGTTCGTTCGCCAAGATATTTTTCACGATACCGGGCGGTATAGAACAAGATCAGACTGCACGTTTTGTGCAGTCTAATCTTTTTCTATACTGCCCGCTAAAATCGCCAAATGTCTCAGTCTCTCAAAATTTCAAGGGATAATAAATAATTCATTTTATAAAACCGCAGACAAAAGACAGACCAAAACAAAGTAAGGTGAGAAAATGGGACCGGAGGAATATCGTGGCGTATGGAGGTTTATAATAGTGATAGTATCGATGGTCGAAGTGTTGTTCTTCAGCGGAATTATCTACGGATGGGGGGCTTTGGTCTACGTCCTCAAAGACGAGGGGTTTCTTATAGAGCTATGCAAGAACCAAAACTTGAGCGGGTATGGTATTGTACTTTTGTGTTTGTGAGTATAGTGGAGAAAATCATCGTCATCCTCCTCCTCCTCCTCCTCCTCATCATCATCATCACCATCATCATCATCATCGTCGTCGTCATCATCATTATCGTTGTCGACGTCTTCGTCATCATTATCATCGTGATCTACATCACCACCGACTCCACTTCCACCAACACTAAGTCACGAATTCTTTTCTTATGTTTGCTTCTTCTTCTTTTTGTTCCATGTTCTTCATGTTATTCTTCTCCCGTTAAAAAAAAAAAGTCATAAAAAAAAAACTTTCTTTAAAGGGGAATGCAAGTGCGCTCCTCCTTTATTGACATCCTCGTTAGTTTGTAAACTGTTCTGGGTCTGTATTGACCAATCATTCTTAAGCATATTCTCAGTCTTATTCTGCAGAGTTTTCTAAAAGTAACAAAATCATGATAAGTAGGATTGAGAATATTCAGAAGTTAAGGGGTTCGATCTGTAACCGGATATCCTGGCACGATTCCTGTGAAAGGGGCTTAGTCATTTGAGACTACCTCTGAGCAAGGCACTTGGAGAGGTACTGCATATCCCAGCCTACTGTTGACATAAACACGCGAATTGTCGCCGTGAAATGACTGAAATTATCTGAAAGCGGTGATACATTCATATTTGAGTCATGCTCTGTGAAAATTGGGCTTAATGCATCTACGAAAAGTTTCGGTCCAGGTCAGCCTGCGCAGTCCGCGCAGGCTGACCTGGGCCGAAACTTTTCGCTATTGGTCAATTTTCTGTATGTCCAAGGCCCAGCCTATCTCATGATTAAGTCAATAGTTAAATAAAGTGACCATTATGGATCCATGAGTATGTGATGGCTTTCTTGGTATCATGCATCACGGAGGTGCATTAAGCCCCTTTTGCCAGAGCACGGCTCACTTATAATTGGCCTGCAACACGCGAAAAGGGGCATTCGGACATTTGCGTAAAGTGTCGTCTCGGATCAGCCTGCGCAGTCCGCGCAGGCTAATCCGAAACGACACTTTCCGTTTTTATGTAATTTTCTGTTTTGTGCAAATCTACTGAAAAACAAAATCTAATGTAGTCGTAAAGTGCCGTCTCGGATTAGCCTGCGCGGACTGCGCAGGCTGGTCCGAGACGACACTTTACGCAAATGTCCGAATGCCTCTTTTCGCGTGTTGCAAGCCATTTATTATTGTGTGCTCAAATAATCCAGATTTTACCGATTCTTTTATTTCACAGAAGCATCGGCCTACACAGTAACCACAGTGACGAAGAATGCAGTCAGAGAGACGCACGATTCAACCTGTACTTCACTATGATATCATCTGTAGGCGTCTTGCTGATCCTGATCGTCGGGCACACGTTTACAAAATTCGGGACAAGGCGCACCAGGTTTATATTCATGTAAGTAAATCAAAGACAAGAGGACGTGAATATGATCCACTAACACTTTAAGGATAGGGCATCCTGATGGGATTCGTGTAACATCGCCTTTCATCGTACGGATTCGGCTAAGACTCGGGTAATCAGTAATCGATGCAGGTAACCAGCATCTATCGGCCGATCGATTACGGATTATCCGAGTCTTAGCCGAATCGTTTTTTTTTTTCGACGATGAAAGGCGACATTACAGGAATCCGCATTAGGGTGCCCTATCCATAAGTCTCGTATACAACTTAATCTGCTTTTGCGGGCAGTGTAGATTAAGACCAAACCGCACAAAACGTGCTACATGAGCCTGGAGCTAAACTGCCCGCTTCGCTAAGATATTCTGACCAATAGCATCCTTTAAATGTTGGTTATCTAAGAGTTCTTTTTGTTAATTTCTAGACTGAAAAGTTTGAATCTGTCTACTTTGCGTTCCAAAGGTTAATAAAGATACCGAGTTTCATCAGAGACTTCTCCAACAGGTATCTAGAGTAAGACTGTACCCCAATCGGACATGCTCACTCTAGAGCCATGTCTATTCCCTCAACCTCCAACCGCCGTCCATGTCTCTCCCGGAGAAGTCTCGATGTGGGACAACCCAAATCGGTCATGCACGCTCTAGATCCTTGGCCGCTTCCCTCACCCTTTGCACAGTTCTCCCGTGGAATTTTCGATCCAAAGTTGGGTAATCCGAATGGGATATGCTCACTCTTGATCTATGCCCCCTTCCCCCACCCCATTCATAGTTCTCGCAGGGAAGTCTAGATCTAGAATGGGACTACGCATACCGAACATTCTTACTCAAGATCTATGCCCCCCATTCCCCCACCCGACTCATAGTTCTCGTTGGGAAGTCTCAAGCTAGAGTGGGACTACTCCTAATCAGACATGCTCACTTTAGATCTATTCCCCCCATGCCCCACCCCCTCGATAGTTCTCGCAGGGAAGTCTAAATCTAGAGTGGGACTAACTCTAGTTCCATGCCCCCTTGCCAAACGCCATCCATAGTTTTCGCAGAGAAGTCTTCATCTAGAGCGAGACTACTTCCAATTGGACATCGGACAGGCTCATCCTACAACTATGAACCCTTCCTCCTCGCCCCCGTCCCTACTCTCACCACAGTTCTAATCGGAGGCCTTGCGCAAAGCTGAAGTTATTCCCACTCGGGAATGCTTACTCGACAGCTATGCTTTCCCTCACCCCATCATCCAAAGTTCAGAATTCGCCATACTCTAGAGCAATATTTCCCCCTCTTGTCCCCTCTTCATCCACATTTAACTTCTCGCTCTAGGGTGAGATTACCACCGATCTAGAATGCTCACGGTAGAGCATACTTCCACATTCAAACAAACGACCCGTCTTAACAATGAAGTGCACGAGCGCAGGTCTATCTATGCACGTGCACAGGTTGTTCTGTAGATAAAAAACCTGCCCACGTGCAGGAAAGACCTGCTCCCGTGCGAGAAAGACCTGTCCACGTGCATTGACGGACCTGAAGTCGTGCAGACAGGGTCGTGAAGGACATTGGTACTCGCGCGATGTTGATCATTTTTAGGAATTTATTAAATAACAGGGGAAAATCTTGCAATTATGCATCTGGAAAAAAACAGATTTTAATCCATTTTTTTTACTGGTGACCAACTCAGCAATTATTTAATACTTTCTTTCAAAGCGACTATTAAAAAAATCTATCCATTCCTATTTACAAAATGTACTGTCACATTAAGGCCAACATCTAAAACATTGTTGATATAGTGCATTTTCCTGAAGTTCTGTAGTTACTTAATTCATTCATTCGTACCTAAACACAGCGGGGAATCACGTGACACAACAACAACAATGGCGGACATTTGAAGAAATTCCCCCGCTTAAGGTAAGAAAATCTTCAATAATTCTGTCAATACGTGACCGATTGGAATTTGGTTTGAAGCAGAGAAGGCGGAAAAACGCTAGGGATTTGCTGAATGTGGTAGATCTTTTAAACAACACCTGATAAAAAAGTTATTGACGAGCAAACAAATTTTTACCCTGGATAACGTTCACGTCGAAAATAAATAAAACACACAAACAGGCCACTTTTCTTCTTTTAGTGCATTTATTGTGTTCCCGTATGCATAAAATGTGGAGAGCATGAATGAAAAGTCTTGTCACTATCAATATTCTTTATTAAAATACGATTCTCTAGGTAAACAACGTTATTTTCAAAAATGATAATAGTTCACGTCAGGAAATTTTTTATGATAACGTTCACGTCATAAGTAGCATTTCATATTAAAATAGTTCTATCATGAATACTGGTGTGATTTGAAAGGAGAGAGAGAGAGAGAGAGAGAGAGAGAGAGAGATGCAGAGAGAGAGAGTAAATCAAATATGCCGTATAACTTGCAGAATCATATAACATGCAGAATTAATTTAGATAACCAGATATAAATTAATATGCATTTATTAACTATTATATATAGAAATAAAGCCAACATGTTTCTGTTTCGATTCGTCTCTATGGAAAATCCCCTGACCTTAATCAAACAGTTAAGAAATTGATTAATGAGTATATATATTTAGTGAAATTTTGATTATGCACGGCTTTTCCAAATATATATGCTTCCAGATAATGGCACGTATTTTAGTCAAGCGTTCATTCTAGCTGTAAAGGATTTGAAACTTTTTGTGGTGGAGAAAGTTAAAATTGGTCCACAACTATATATGTTAACAGATGAAATATTAAATGAAAACATAAATTATGATATCAAAACAAAATTAAAACAAAAGTTACTTAAAATATGATCAAATGTAAAAACCTCGACTCGTTATAGAATTGATTGGGTTATAAATCTTCATCTGCTGTTCGCCTTGTGCGATTTATCTCGGATGAAGAAAAAACATTCTGTATGGTGCTTTGTCACAGAAGTGTGCTTTGTTACCTAAATAGATTCTTCATGTGTCATGTCTGCTTAATTGTTCCATTTCAATCGTCTTCAAATGTCATAAAATTGGTTAGGTTTCACACCAGTCATTACATCCTTATTTCGGTCATCTAGGCTAGACACGAGAGAGCAAATTGGGGAATGCTCGGCTTACTTTTGGACAGAATCCGCTCTCTTGTGTTAAACCATCGAAAAATAAAAATGATTGGACTATTACACCCCTAAAAACACTTTTCCAAATTCCCTTAGTGACGAACCTTATGAAAATATAGTGGAAAACGGAGAAAATGCTGGTTATCAGGATCTTCTCCTTTTGCTATAATATTTGCCATCCTTCCAAAAGCGCTAAATTTTCGAGTAACATTTGGTTAGGCTGCAAAGGCTACGTCCTCGTCGTAACGTTGAGTCTGAAAACATTATTAAATGGCTAAGCGTTCAACACTTTGTTGCTAACTGTTGTGAATTCTTTTGAATAAACAACTGTCTTCCACTATAGAACTATGTTGAGAGGTTATTATTACGGTTCTCTTGCATATATATCAGGCACGTAGGAAGCATTTCAAGATTGGGGGGGCTAACTTCGAAATACTGAGATTTTTTGCGCGGTTGTTGCATTGCACTAAAAACTCATATTTTAGTTACTATGATTTTCAAAATTATGGGGGGGGGGGGGCTCAGCCCCCCCCCCCCCCCCCCGTTCCTACGGGCCTGTAATGCAAGAATTTTATTTCAGTTATAACTGAAATAAAATTCGAAAGAATAAATCCAAATAGATATATTACTTTCTTTTTAAGAGGGGGGAGGATAATGCTGATCGGACTGTGAATTGTCTCACTACACGATTCTGATCTTGATCTACACTGTCTGCAATAGATCCCTGCACCAGCTTCAGCAACTGTGAGGTGTAACAGTCAAGTTAATGTATTTGAACTTTGCCTCCCTTTCGTAAAATTTCCAAAATCATGTATACAAAATTTAACTAGACTATATGCTAGATTTGTGTATTGTTTGCAATAATTCTTTATCAACAGTATGGATATCTGTAATAGTAATAAAGAAAAGAACTAACATTTCGTCTTGTTCTTTACACAAGAAATTAAAAGCATATCTATCAAAATTTGTTTTGAGAATATAGGAAAACATTGCGGAAAAAGGAGAAAATACTGGTTACCAGTATTTTTCACTTTTGCACGAATTTTTTAAAGGGCGTTTTCCCACGATGCTTTCACAGGCTTTCTTTCTCAATGTCAGATGATTTCAGGTTTTGTTTCAGAAAGTGTACGTTATAATCAGATATATTGAGTACACATTAAGAATATCTTGTGTGTTCGAAAACACATGGATTGTTTCCCCTGTTAATAAATACTCTATTACTTCCCCTGTTTCACTCGTCGAGCAGGTTAATTTGTAATTCCAAATTTCCTGCAATATACAAAATAAATCTTATTGAAATTTAAACATGTAGTAATAAATAACCAATAAAACAAGTATTTATAGTAATTTACTCGTTGTATTTTGGCTGAAACGCTCTGGCGGGGAAATTCTCCCACGGCGTGCCGAAACTACGTAATCTCCCGATCTTCGTGTGTAAAGAAAGACAAATTTCACAGTAATTATGATATATTACGCACTGAGATTGAACCACAGTAGAAATGTAGCATATTTACACAATCATAATAAATCGATATATTATTGCTCTGGCGAGCAAAGTTTCATATCTCATACTTATGTCATAAGAGTTGTCTCCCTTTGTTATTTATCACAATTTCAAAGGCAAATATCTTGCAAAGTACGATTTTTCTATCGATGAAACATTAATATGTGATATAAAATGCATATATCAATATATTTTACTAGTTAATATATTATTTCACTGCTATGGAACAGCTGTGGCGTGCAAAAACTCCCATGGCGTATCCATGGCGTATAAATTCTACATGGCGTATTTTAGTAGGACCCCAGCGCGTAATCAGTACTAAATAAGAATACATTTTGTACATGCTTTAAACAGCTACATACGACATGCAACACATTTAAATATGGCTAAAATCAAGACAATTTCATAATTTTAAGTATGCATTAACATGATATTCAAGACAACATGACGCAACTAAGATGATGAAATATGTATATTCTATATTCTACTTATGACGTGAACGTTATCATTAAAATTTCCTGACGTGAACTATATCATTTTAGAAAATAACGTTGTTTACCTAGAAAATCGTATTCAAATAAAAAAGTATTGATAGTGACAAGACTTTTTATTCATGCTCTCCACATTTTATGCATACGGGAACACAATAAGCACTAAAAGAAGAAATGTGGCCTGTTTGTGTGTTTTATTTATTTTCGACGTGAACGTTATCCAGGGTGTAACTGTGGTATTGAGGTGGTGACAGCAGGAACCCAAGACTGACTGAAGGATTATTCTTTTAATTCTATTCCTACATCAAACTGAAAATACAGAAAAAATTCTAATTACTTCTCAGTTTATGTCCGAATATAGCAGCCATCCGAAGCATTATAACGATTGAAATACATTGGAAAATACAAGCATTCACAAAATTACAGAAGGTTTGGTACAACGGAGTAAAGAATTAATACGTTAAACTTAAATTACCTCTTTGGGCTGTCTTAATTTAACGCAACGCATGTCACCCTCAATTCCTTTTCTCGCAGACCGCTTGGCGCGGCCGTCCCCAAAGGGCGCAAAAGACAAAAAGAAAGGGACGTAACTCTAAAACTTCAATGAACCATTACAAACGATTTCGACTAAAACCCCGGAGAATTTTACTCGAGTCCTGAAATAATAAACGCAGTTACATGGCTCCCCAAATTAGTTTACTAATTTCAAACAAATAATACTTCGGAAAGCCAGAGGCTGTCAATTAAAACTGAGATTATCATATGTCGAATGAAATGGTTTCGCAGTCGATTTAGTTAACAAATAATTTAAACTGTACAAATAGATACAAAATAACTAGGATTTTGAACCCTTGAAAACATTCAGGAATGTAGTAGACCACAGTAGGCCTAAGTCACTTTGATAAATCTTTACTGGTTTGGCTTCTCGACGGGGAACTCTTCGGTCTCCCACAGTTATACTAAATCATGAATTGGTCTTTCTAAATAACGAAAATCTGTTTTTCTTCTGCCTTTATCATCTAAATTCTGTTGACCGACAATTAACTTTGCCTTACGAACAAGACCATCTGCGCCTTTTTCAATATCATCAACGCGACATAATCGCTGAAGACCGTTACCCTTAAGAAGTACAATGTCTCCTATCGAAATATTTCTCTTGGGAGAATGCCATTTAACTCTGAGCTGCAAATTCTGAAAGTATTCAGACCGCCATCTGATCCAAAACTGATTGATTAGGTACTGTGTGCGTCTCCAACGCTTGCGTGAATATAGATCAGACCTTTGGAAATTACCAGGAGGTGGAAGGATCACATTTGTTTTCATAGTTAACAACATATTTGGACTCAATGGTGGTGCAGATAAAGGATCATTGATAGAGTCAACACTAATTGGGCGGCTATTGACAATGGCTGCAGCTTCAAAAATAAAGGTTCTTAAACCTTCGTCATCCAATTGTGTTCCATGATTACGAAGCAGAACAGACAAAACATTCCGTACAGAGCGTATTTGGCGCTCCCAAACTCCGCCCATGTGGCTGGCTGATGGAACATTCATTTTGAAATCAAACCAGTCACAGTTTTCCTTTAAAAGAAATTGCTTAACAAGTTTGGAATCTAGTTCTTTCAAGGCTTCTTTCAATTCATGTTCAGCACCTACAAAGTTTGTGCCACGATCTCATCTCAATTGCCTTATCGGGCCTCTGATTGAAATAAAACGGCGGAGACAGTTGATGAAAGAGTCTGTGCTTAATGAATGGCATGTTTCAACATGAACAGCTCGACAAGCCAAACAAGTGAAAAGCACACCATAGCGCTTCAGTTCCTTTCGTCCTTCTTTTACATACCAAGGACCGAACAAATCAACCGCACAGAATGTAAACGGTGGAGCTGGTTCTAACCTATCTAAAGGCAAATCTGCCATTTTTTGGCTTTGGGGTATACAGCGAATTCTTCTGCAGACAACACATTTTGTTAAGTGAAACGAAACCGCTGAGCTACAGTCAATAATCCAAATGCCATGAGACTTAATCATATTGACAGTAACTCCACGACCTTGATGTTTTGCTTTGGCATGAAAATGGCGAATGATCAGCTGTGTAATATGGCCATTTCGTGGCAAAATTGCAGGATGCTTAATGGAATCTGGTATATCTGACATTCTAATTCGTCCTCCCACTCTCAAGATTCCATTCTTATCTGGAAATGGATCTAACTTGCGCAATTTGGAATTGTGACTTACAGTACTATGTTGAAAAGGACTATTGACTGAATTGGGCGAAATTGCTTTATTATGACAAGACTCTAGTGAAACAATTTCGTTCATGAAATGGTCTAATTGAATTAATTTAATAATCTTGTTTTCAGCTCTCTGAAGCTCTGTAACATTAACAGGTTGGTAATCACAGAGGGATTGTTTTGATTTAGTAGAATCTGCTTCTAGGGATTTTTTGGTTCTACGACTGTGAAGTTTATCTATGAACCTTAGGCAAATTGCAATAGCTCTTTTTGCTCTATGCCAATCTGAGAAATACTGAAGGCGTTCAATCAGTGAACCAAAAGAAATTGATTTTGTTTCGGAAGAGAAACACTGGCTCTTTTTTAAATTCGGGGTCATCTAAATTAACTGCAAACTGTTCTTGTGAAAGTTCAGGAAGTTCCTGTTCCCAAATAAAGTCTGGGCCTCTGAACCATTTTGAATCATTGACTAATTGCTCAGCTAGTGCTCCCCTAGATGCTATGTCTGCAGGATTTTGTTTGCTACTGACAAATTTCCATTGAGTTGAACTAGTATGGTCTCCAATCTGTTGGACCCTGTTTGCAACAAAAATATGAAAGCGACGAGCTTCACTTGCAAGATACCCAAGAACAACTTTACTATCAGTCCAGTAAAAATGTGACAGATTTTCATAATCAAGCTCTTGATCAATCATTTTACCAATCTTAACAGATAACAAAGCTGCTGACAGCTCAAGACGTGGAACTGTTATTGGTTTCAAGGGTATTACACGAGATTTACCCATCAGTAAAGAACAACCAACTTGACCCGAGGCATTCTCTAAACGCAAGTAAGAGCACTGCCCATAACCAGTGGAACTGGCATCAGAACTAGAGGCGCTTGAGCGCCTGTATCGCTCCACAGGCCTGATATTTCTATAATGGCGAAAGGAAGTTTTTAACAATTATCATTCAATCCTGCATTTTAGCTCACTGAAGAAACAATTTGGTAGACAACCACCATAGGAACTTACCTGCAAAACAACAATGAAATCCAATGAATAGTTTTGGAGAAGAAATTTTTCAAAGATTTTACTTTATACCATAAAAGGAAAATGAGTCTCCCATAAAAGCCATGTTTTTTGACAGATCTTTTTTTTTTTAAGGAATTCTGTAAACCTGTATCTAAGGAACATTCCTGCAAAATAATAATGCTATCCAAATAGCGGTTTGGGAGGAGAAGATTTTTAAAGGTTTTTTACTTTGGTTGCCATGGCAACCAGAATTCTTCATGGAACACAATTATTTGAAGGAATTTGAAAGAGGACCACCAAAGGAACATTCCTGTGAAATTTGGTAAAAATCCAGTCAATAGTTTCTGAGGAGAAGTTTTTTAAAGAAAAAGTTTACGGACGCACGCACGGACGAACGGACGAACGAACGGACGGACGGACGGACGGACGCACGACGGACACAACGCCATGACAATAGCTCGCTGGCCTTCGGCCAGTGGAGCTAAAAATGATGTACTTCAGCTTTCTGCACCTTTCCAAATCCATCTGGCTTAACACATCTATCAATGCTCAGATTTTCGAGATCCTTTAAGCTATTGCGCCAGTTTTCCAATTCTAAACGCAAATCATCAGGCAAAGGCTCATCCCATGCTATATGACTGGCACACATTTGCTGAAGGATTCGCTTACCAATTAAGGTCACAGGTGATATAAATCCAAATGGGTCATACATTGAACATACCGTGGAAATTATACCACGACGTGTCAGAGGACAATCCTTCAAAATAATTCTGAACTGGAATTTGTCGGACTCTATGCACCATAATATTCCTAAAGTCTTTTCAATTGGTAATTTATCAAGACTCAGATTGATATCCTTAAGATCTTTAGCCCTGTCCTCAGGATCCACATGTTCCATTACTTGTTTGACATTGGAAATGAATTTGTGGAGTATGAGGCCACGGTTTGCGCACATGGCTTGACTATTGTCTATCAAGGTAATTGCTTCATCTACGTTAGAGAGATTTTAACCCATCATCAACGTAAAAATTACGACAAATGAAATCTGCTGGTTCTTTGCCCAATTCCTCCCTGAAATCTTGAGCGACCCTTTTAAAGCCAAAATTTGCACACCCTGGGGAAGAACTAGCCCCAAATAAGTGCACAGTCATGCGAAATTCATCTGGTTGTTTACTGAAGTCCTCGTCAGGCCACCATAAGAAACGAAGATAGTTTCTGTGACGAGGGTCAACTCTAAATTGATGAAACATCTTCTCGATATCACATGTAATGGCAACTGGTTCTTTGCGAAATCTACAAAGTACCCCTACAAGACGATTGGTGAGATCAGGACCTTGAAGTAAATGTGTATTAAGAGATTCACTTTGAAACTGAGCACTGCAGTCAAAGACAACCCTAATTTTTTCAGGTTTCTGTGGATGGTAGACGCCATGATTGGGAATGTACCATACACAGTTATCTCCCATTTTTAATTCATGGTCAGGGACTCTTTCTGCATGTTTACTGCTCAAAAGTTCATTCATAAATTCAGTGTAATGACGACGGAAGGTTCCATTGCTTTGAAGTCTTTTCTTTAAAGACTTTAGCCTGCTTAAAGCCATAAATCTGTTATTTGGAAGACAAGGATCTTTACCTTTAAATGGCAAAGGCATTACATAATGATCATTTTCAACATAAATTCCATCAGACAAAACTGATAGAAATTTCTGATCCAGTTGAGATAGTGCTATGTCACTAATACCAGAGTCAGAGAACTCATGTTCCATGACCCGAAGGATATCACTAGGAAGTACTTCTTTTACCTTAGTTCTTAATGAGTACATGAGAGAACTATTTGATTGCTTATTATTGGTTACTTCATGAGCAATGAGGCGATGACTTACACCTATTGGGTCATCTTCATTATCAAAGGCTTGTACAATGCCTACGATACCCCAACCTAAGTCAGTCTTTTGCGCATACGGACCATTGTTTATACATGGAATGACTGATCTTGGCACTAATGCCTTTGGACAGTTGTAACCTATGAGCAAACCAATCTCACATGGCTTAAGAGGAACAAACTCCTTTGCAGTTTCTCTCAAATGAGGCCATTGATTTGCAATCTCTGGAGCTGGGATGTGTGAGCGATTAGCAGGCATTATGTCTCTAGTGAAAGCAACTGGCAATGGTATTTTTGTTTGGCTATTAAAACCTCTGACAAGCAAACCGGACACCTTACTACTGTTAACAAATTTATTCTCTGCTAACATTGTTGACAGGGACAGTTTAACTTCTGTGCCTGACACACCTAATGACTTACATGTGTCTTCCAGAACAAAGGTTGTATCCAGACTGTGTGTCCAGCAATGCATAAACAAGAATTTCACCGTTAGGGTTTTCACAGTGTGAAAGATACACAGACACAATCATAGAACATTTTCTATCTGTTTGTAAATCAGATAGAAATACTGTACTGACATTTACAGAATGACTCATTATAGGCTTTGTTTCTTTTGATTCAGCAGAAGATGTTTGATTTACTGAACCTTCATTCTGTTTAACCCTTTTATCACCATGCAATGATGTTGGGTGATGTTTGTTGCATACTTTACACCTTTTACGGTGTTTGCACCTTTTAGAAATGTGGCCACTCTGGAGGCAAGCAAAACAAAGGTTTTTGTCCTTGATGAACAACTTCTTTTCATTTAAAGCCATTGCTAGGAATGAAAAGCAATCATCCAAACCATGTGATTTATTACAAAGCAAGCAGTGTTATTCATCTTTTGTATCTGGTTTGTCAGTACCTCCCTTTGTGTCTTCTGGAGTGCTAGAGAGAAGGGATCTGCTGCCATACGACCCCTTTTCTTGTTTATTTATTACTTTGTTGGTCTTATGCCCATCATACGGCCTTAAAGACTGTAGAGAAGTTATGGGATCACAAGCTAGAACTGCCTCCTTAGAGATAAAACTGACAAATTCCTTGAAAGGGGGAAAGGAAGAGTATTTCTCTTTCCAGTCAGACACAATTCTACCCCACCTAGAGATTACCCAGTCTGGTAGTTTAGCTAAAAGCTTTCTATTTTCTCTATCGTCATCTAAGACTCCTAAACTACCTACAGTGTGCATTGCAATATTACATTGCTGGAGGAAATCAGAAAACTTTTGGAGACCTGTGCCATTTCTTGCTTGAACTTTAGGCCACTTTTCTAACTTATCTCTAAAGGCATTTGCTACTACAAATGGGTCCCCATATCTCTTATCTAGAGTTTTCCAAGCCTCCTCATAAGCTTCAGCTGATGGTATCAACAAGTATCCTTCAATGATATCTTTGACAGGTGAGGATATGTATCATTTTAGATAATGAATCCTTTCATCAGGAGGAATGTTTCTCTGGTCAATGAGAATCTGGAAGGATGACTTCCAGCCAAGGTAAGTAAGGGGATCACCATTGAAGACACTTGGTTCAGGGGAAGGCAGGCGACTGAGACTAACTTGGTCTGCTAATGACTTGGCTAGTTCTACAAAGCCTCTGTCTGATTTAGCACAAAAAGTATTTGAAGCAGGACAGGGTTCATACAGGCAAGGCCAAGTAAAATTCAAGGACTTTTCAAGGACTTTTCAAGGACAAATCTTTACGTTTTCAAGGACTAATTTATGAATAATATCTACACATATTCATGAAGGCAGTACATCATTTTTGGATACAAAGTTAGCAATAATAGGAGCACTTGATGATGCAACAGGCCCAGCAACAGTACCTATTGGGGGTGGGGGTACTATCAAGTTGTCACCTGGGGCGGAAGATGTGGTCGCAGTTTGTGTTTTATTAACCTTGGTTTCCTCTTTAACATAGACATTTGTGAAAATCCCGGACATAGACTTCTGTAGTTTCTTACGCCCCTCTCCCTTCGCATGTGACCGCAAGGCACTTTCACCCATCTGTGCCACATCGATATCTTTCCTACATGCTAGACAGTGCGCCTGATATGTTCGTTTCCTTTACCCACGGATACCCTTTCGGCCTGTCTCTGCTATAGATAAACTTTCCCATTACGATAAAGAAAAAAGTTTGAAAGTTGAATTCAGGCTCCTTAGAATCATTTCAACGCCATTTTGGTTTTACTTAGTCTGGATATTGGAATAGACTTTTTTCACGGATAGAAATGATGCAATCGAACGTAAACCAGTCAGCAAGGGAGGCAACCCAAACATACGAGTACGAACATTCGGACCATGTATGTTCGAACTTCGTTTTCGCCCCAAGCACATTCGCCCATTTTCATTTTGGCGCTCTCGCACGTCTGTCATTGCTTAAAATGTGCCGATTTCCTTCCAGAAAGTCCGCTATTGACTTTTAGGCCGATTTCAAATGTCTTGAATACAAGAAAAAGTGAAATTCAAGAACTTTTTCAAGGTGTATGGCCAGTTTTCAAGCACTTTTCAAGGCAAATTTTGTTTACAAGGACTTTTCAAGACTGCCCTTCATTTTCAAGTACTTTTCAAGCCTGTGCGAACCCTGCAGGATCAGTATAAGCATCACTTTGAGCTGCATTTTGACTGTTAGCCATAGATGTGTGCGTAAAACTGGTTGAAGGAAGGGGTTTGTTATAAACCCATGTACTATTTGGATTTCCAAACTGTACGTGTGAAGGAACGAATGATTGTACTAAGGGATTAAGATCTGAACAAAACTCTGTTTCATGTGGATGTGAAACACTGTAAGTATGAGATATATTTTGACCTTCAGGTAAAGTCATAGTAGGAAAAGGTGAAGTCATAGTAGGAAAAGGTGAATTTAGTGGTTGATTATCAGGTATTGCTGTAGGTGGTTGTGATCTAAAGGAGTGTTTTTCAACATAATCTTTGACAAAACTTGTTTTATCAACAAGGGCTAATGGAATTTGTGATTTTGAATCAGACTGATCTAAAACATCTTCCAGAACCTGCATCTCAGCACCAGCTAGCTCTAATTTCTTAATGGTTTGAATCTTAAGAAGTTCTGCCTTACATTTTGATTCAGCATCTATGTATTTCAATTCAGTTTCCAAAGTTGCCTTTCTTATAGCAACATCAGAAATTCTTGAAACAGTAGATTTTCTAGATTTATGAGACAATTTTGAATTTCGCGATGACCTTGAAATTGTTGACCTCGTAGATCTACATGCAGAATGAATAGACTGACTGTCAAGACCCTGACATTCACTTGCACGAATGCATGACGACAAATTTTGCATTAAACATTGATGCTCACTTTCAGTTTTTTCAAATGATTCTGTTTCATAACAACTTTCAGGCTTAAAATCTGATAAAGCAGATTTAAAATGGGTTTCACTTTGAGCGCACTGACATTCTCGACCCTTTTCTGTTAGCACACGCTCACGGCAGACTAACTCTGGATTTCTACTCAATTGAGAACTTTGGTTAAATGATTCAGATGGCTGATCTTGATTAGTTGACATTTTAAAGTAAATAATAACTGATGTTTCTAATTGTAGCCAATGTTTTTAAAATGTAGTCAATGTTCTCAAATGTAGCAAATGTTCTTAAATTGTAGCCAATGTTTTCAAAGTAACAATACTACTCTGCAATATGAACATGAACAATGAACTAATACAATTGTATGCTGAAAATACCACTAAATCTATAGTTTAGAAACCCTATCACAAAGAAAATGTTAATGAACAATACAGCACTATTGAATTTCTTTGTTACTTGTCAGTTAATAATACAAAACTGTTGACATCTAGAGTGGAACATCTATCTTGATAAAGTTAACACAGAACTGATGACATCTGGAGCACAGCTCTTGATAAAGTTAACACAAACTGATGATATCTGGAGCACAGATCTTGATAAAGTTAACACATAACTGATGACATCTGGAGCACAGATCTTGATAAAGTTAACACAAAACTGATGACATCTGGAGCACAGATCTTCATAAAGTTACTACAAAACTGATGATATCTGGAGCACAGATCTTGATAGATTTAACACAAACTTATCTGGCGCCTGTATCTGTCCATAGCTTGTCTTGTTGTCTTGAATCATCAGTGTTACGCTATGAATGTTGTTTGGTTTGGGCCTACTGGTAATAGTCGTATCTGCATAATAACGGTAACCCATCCAATTGCCGAAATTTAAACGTTATCTGGAGCCGAATCATTCAGCTTAGAGTTTGACTGTAACTGTGGTATTGAGGTGGTGACAGCAGGAACCCAAGACTGACTGAAGGATTATTCTTTTAATTCTATTCCTACGTCAAACTGAAAATACAGATAAAATTCTAATTACTTCTCAGTTTATGTCCGAATATAGCAGCCATCCGAAGCATTATAACGATTGAAATACATTGGAAAATACAAGCATTCACAAAATTACAGAAGGTTTGGTACAACGGAGTAAAGAATTAATACGTTAAACTTAAATTACCTCTTTGGGCTGTCTTAATTTAACGCAACGCATGTCACCCTCAATTCCTTTTCTCGCAGACCGCTTGGCGCGGCCGTCCCCAAAGGGCGCAAAAGACAAAAAGAAAGGGACGTAACTCTAAAACTTCAATGAACCATTACAAACAATTTCGACTAAAACCCCGGAGAATTTTACTCGAGTCCTGAAATAATAAACGCAGTTACGCAAGGTAAAAATTTGTTTGCTCGTCAATAACTTTTTTTTATCAGGTGTTGTTAAAAGATCTACCTCAAACCACAAATCCCTGGCGTTTTTCCGCCTTCTCTGCTTCAAACCAAATTCAAATCGGTCACGTATTAACGGTATTATTGAAGATTTTCTTACCTGAAGCGGGGGAATTTCTTTAAATGTCCGCCATTGTTGTTGTTGTGTCACGTGATTCCCCGCCGTGCTAAAACCAACTCATTTTTCGTACTTTTCTAGTTTTCATTTTTAAAAGTGAAATAGCAAACGTGAGAAAATGTTAATGACCGACGCATGTACTAAAACATGTTTGCAATATTGTTGTATTTTGGTTCTATGCACCCCATTTCATATGTGACTAACTGTTGGTTTCTCCGTATTAGCACAGTTTAGCTTCTGGAGCGAAAAAACCCTCGTGTTTTTTCTTCTTATTGTGAGAAAGGAAAGAAACATAGGAGCACTCTCCTTCTATGACTGACCCGGCACAGCTAGCCTCAAGAAATCAAACAAAATTGAGCGGCCCGATCACTCCCATAGTCGAATGATTACAATTGCTTTGAGACCAGCGTCCTAGGCTCGATCCCAAGTCAGATGGTGTGCTCTTTGACACGGCACGTTTTCCTAGCCTTTATCCCTTTTATAAAACGTGTTGGAGAACGTTCCCTGGTTACAGTAGCTGCTGTGATATAACTGCGTACCATTTATCACTGACCTAGGGGTCCTGCACGGCTCAGTGGTAAAGGGGAGAACTCGTGACCTAGAGGCCCCGGGCTTGAGCCTCACTGGAAGTGTGGCTGTGATATGACTGAAATAATGTTGAAAGCGGTGTAAAACACCAATCAATCAGCCTATCAATCAATTATTCAAGGATTACTGGCCTACGGTCCTATATAACTGGATGAATTAGTGCAAACGGTCAATGGACAGACGGTGGAATTGAAAACACGAGAGAGTTTCCAGCTAAATCTCAAATCCACGAGTATTTTAATCAGTTCAAACCTATACTGAGCAATGAACTCACTCGTGCAGCATCAACAAAATCAAATAAAAAAGAATCCAAGGATCGATGCTCACGAGGTGTCAATTTCAAGCCAAGATTCATTAAAATGTTCAAGTGACAAAATAAAATTTATATATAAAAAAAAAATACCCCGAAGTTATAAAACCATAAAACATGTTTTATGCTTCTTTTTTCATCGAACGGGTCCATACTTTTCGACATGATGGTTAAGTCGTCTGCTCAATACTGATGGTGGCCGGTATGTAAGTCGGATATCGACCTCGTACATCGGTCTTCCCGTATAAGAACGACATGGGCATGAGCTTCACAAAACACCTCGAGCGCTTCGCGCTCTCGGTGTTACGTGAAGCTCGTGCCCAGGTCGTTCTTATACGGAAACACCTCGTACTCAGTCGATATCCTATAGATAAAGCCCCGGATAGGCAAAAAATGATGTAATAATGCAGTTGATGTATATCTTTATGAACGCGAACTCAAGCGGCTAGGACCTGTTGTCAGACTTTTTTAAACTTTAATCAAATATTCCCGAGTTTTAACTTACCTGGAATAGTAGATTAAAAAAAAAACATTTGGAAAAATAGAAAATACCGAGAACCAGCTTTTTTCTTGTATTCCCAAAATATTGCTACCATTTCAAAAATAGATCTCATCGGCTAAAACTATTTTAAAATCTTTACAACTCTAAAATATTTTCGTCTGCTAAAGTTTTAAGAAATTGACTTACTTACCTCATACAGACGACTTTTGCAGCAGATTGGGCTACTTTTGAAAACTCTGTGGCTAAAGGAGTAATTGCATGTTACGAGAAAAGTAATCGTTGATCGAACCTCAATTCATGTCAGTCATTCGAATTTTTAAGGACGGTTTGAAAGCCACTTGCTGAAAAATTCATCTCAGATGGTAATGCGGAAGAGTTAAGTTAAAATTTGTGTATCATGAAATTTGCAACCTAACTGCCTGCAAATAAATTGTTTGCTATGAACTTTGTCATCCAAAAAAAAAAGTTAAATTTTTGTCTTTTTATTCAGGACAACTTTTTTTCTCTCTTCTTTCAGAACTACTTTCAGTTCAGGTTGTTTATGCGTGGCATTTGCAGAGACAGGTTTGTACAGCTTTTCACCATCTTTCTTTAATACTCTATACAGTAAATCGGCTGCATCCGACTAGCCTTGATCTCACTTTCAACAATGACTGGCTGCACCCGAATAGTCTGGGTCAAGGCACCATAAAAATTCGTCAATTACTCACTATTCCGGTTACCATGCGTTTTAGGTATAAATCTTTGGCAAAACGTCTTATCTTATCTGTAATCGTATTTCATGACAAAGAAACGCCTGAAGGAGAGAGAGAGAGAGAGGGAGAGTGAGAGCGAGCGAAGGCAGATGAGCAGATTTGGACCCAGGCTAGAATCCGGCAGTCTTGTTACATGATCGTCATTACTGTATTTTCTCGGCAATTTCCGTAAATGACCGTCAACTTACTGACGATGAGGCAGAGAAAGCAAAGGCAGCAACAATTGTCTAATTAACCAATCAGAACTTATGTTAATTTTTAGACTATATTAAAAAGCAAGAATGCAGTCTGGGTCCGTATTCACGAACCATTCTTTAGAGCGTTCGTAGTCTTATTCTCCAAGAATCTTTAAATTTGTAAGTACTTCAACTTCTGATTGGCTAAACCAAATGGTTTAGCCAAATCAGAAGCTTTTTTACATTCAAACTTAGTTCTGGAGAATAAAACTAAGAACATTCTTAAGAACGGTTTGTAAAAACGGACTCTGAAATGGTTTGATAAAAAAAAAACTAATTGACTTCTCAGTGCATACACTTTTATTCAAGCCAACACTGTCCGACATTTTACAAAATAGCCTGGTCCAATCGACGTTCATATTGCAATATACTGGTACATTGTACCAATTATAAATAACTATTTCTCTTACTAAATCCTTATATTGCTAAATAACTAAAATGAAATTTTCAGTTCGATAATAAGAAACCCTAATATTGGTATTTCAGAAATATGTTTTGGGGAATAATAGCTCCTTCGCGGACAGTGAAGATCCAAGATCTACACTGTCCGAAAAAGGTCAGTGGGTCGCACTTAGCAGCTAAAGGGTTAACTTCACTGTGACGGTTGAAATTTGCAAGGAAATACCAATGCAGATATTTTTCTGAAGAAAAGTGAAAAAAAAAAAAAAATGACATGAACAACATTCTCGTCTTTGGTAATTTTTTGTCATAAAGTATAGCATAACTGTACTCGATAAATATGTCTATGGTGACAATTTTCTGCAAAGGCATTACAAAAATAGTAACAGCTAATTTTGTCCCTTTCGAGTTGTGCTCGGTGAAAAGTGCTTCCGAAAAAAGTCTCGACCCATGTCAGTCCGTGCAAGGTTACCATGGATAAAATGTTTTGCTTTTGTTGCCTTTGTTTAATTTTCTGCATGTAAAAGGAGCATTCTACCTCATGATGAAGTTGGCTGTCAGACAAAATGGATTTTATGGTCCCGTAATTATGTGATGATTTGTTTGGTTTCACGCATTACTGTGATGCATTAAGACCTTTTTGCCAGGGCATTGCTCATTTATGTCGCAATTAAACCTTTTAGAAAGACGCAAAAACTAGAGCTCAATTTGAATGAAGACCTTAAACGAAAACAAAACGTATATATAAAGAAATATGTAAAACGTCTTGGTGCAAAGTGCACTTGACAAGTACGAGGGGTGATCAGAAAGAACGTGGACCACCTCGTTATCTTGAAAACTACTTCACGTAGGATTACGAAAAATTATCTGGTAAGCGCTTCAGACTTTCAAATGTCGTCTTATTCAAGTAGGTTAAGTGTGACGTCATTTTAATGACGTCATATACTGCATTAGTGGTCCACAATGTCGGACGACGTTTTATTTGAGCCGAGAGTAATCATACAGTTTTACCAAATATGGTTGGATTGCAGAAAGGATTGTGAATTTTATTAATGATTTCATGGGTGGCATTTTTTTTTTTTGGGTCACCCTGTATGTGAATCATGTTTTACTTTTCTCCTTTTTTCATCTTAATCATGTTACATCTATACATACTACAGCCAATGCTGAGTTGTATGCCCACATTATTCAAATAAATTTCACAAACACCATACGAAAAAAAAAAAAGAAATAGCCAAAAGTCCTGCGGAGTGACGTCACTTTAAACCATTATAACGCTCTTGCTCACAAAGCCACACTTGTACAGGAAACTTTGCAAAAACTAAACATAGAAACACCAGCCAACCCATTCTATAATTTAGTCCTGACCCCTTGTGATCTCTGGCTATTTCCTGTTTTGAAAGATTCTCTACGTGGCATGCGCAACGAAAGCAGAGAGGAACTAACCTTCACTATGACCGGGTCGTTAAGAGTAACGTCACGTGACGCGCTCGGGCACGTGTTTCGTGCATGGAAACCAAGAATGAATGAGTTTATAGATTTCAAAGGAGGCTACATTCAAAAACAGTAAACATTACAACTTGATTTTTATAACAATATTCCGATACAGGCCCTGGTCCACGTTCTTTCTGATCACCCCTCGTAAACCGTTTACCACACAATTCAGACCTTGAGGAAGAGGATTTATGAAAACATTGTGGGAAAAGGAGAAACTGTTTGTAACGAGCATATTCACCTGTTCCTACGAGGCTTTCTTCCCTTTCAAGGACAAATGCCAGTTTCTTCCAGTTTCTAACTAGCTTTTCCAAAGGTCTTCAATTTGGAAAAGTCGATAAGGTAACTTGTTGGTTTGCTGGCTGGCTGTGGTGACAACAGAGAGAGAGAGAGAGAGAGAGAGAGAGAGAGAGAGAGAGAGAGAGAGAGAGAGAGACACAGAGAGAGACAGAGAGAGAGACAGAGAGAGAGAGACAGACAGACAGACAGACAGACAGACGAACGTAAGATATATATACATGTAGTGCTGTATGTTTGCTCTTTATTTTGTAGAATACCCTTGGCTTGTCTGTATCGGCGGTACTTTGATGATTGGCAGTGGCTATGTCTTCATTATAACAAGTACTCAGGTAACGTTGTCCATAAAAGATATAGAGCATATTTGTTTGGTTTTTTTTTTCGGTGAAAGATCGAAATTTATTTCATCGAGTGAACATCATCGGTTATATTTTTACGAGTGGCGCAGGCACATTTTTGTTCTTCTTGCTCTTTCCCGACCAGCGCTACGCACAACACTATTTATAATTTCATTGGTTGCCTTCTATACAAATGAAGGCAACATTAAGCTGTGACGGAAGAATTATTTTCGCCGTGGAGACTTTCATCATGCAAAAAGAGTAATATTGCGAAGCTCAGTTTCAATTTTGCAACTCCCGTATCATAAGTCTTGTTTCTGACATGTCCTAAGTTACATACCGCTCTGATAACGCATGCACAGGTGCACTGGCCGCCTGGCCATGATTGAAATAAGGCCCAAAAGGCTATTACAAACCTTTCAAAAACAATGAGCCATAAAGCAAGAACAACACCTTGGCATATTTAACTCTTTACCACACAATCCCGACTTTTAACGACCCTGAGAAAGAAGCCTTTTGAAAACATTGTGGGAAAAGGAGAAAATGCTGGTAACCAGCATTTTCTCCTTTTCCCACAATGTTTTCTACCCTTCCCAAACCAAATTTCATTTTTTCAGTCACATTTATTTTGTCGTCTGCAAATGCTTTCAATTTGGACCAGTCTATAATTTTGTCGTTTGGTAAAGAGTTAAATCATGAATCACAAAAACGAAAATAAATGAAATATTTAAATTTAACTCTTTATGGGACGATTGAACTTTAGAATTACCAAAATTGGCAGCCTTCGCACTCGAGTTATAAAAGGCGGCTATAAGGATAAAACTTGTCAAGGACATTTGACCTTGTGGGAAAAGGGGAAGATGATGTGTATCAGCATTTCTCGGTCTTCAAAAATGTTTCAACCCTTGGGCTGTTAAGCGCGACTTACCGACCTTTTGCGGACAGTGTAGATCAAGATCAGACTGCACAGAACGTGCAGTCTGATCTTTGATCTACACTGTCCGATAAGGAGATAACTTTCTCCAAAAGTTTGAAATAGCATTATTCGGGTTTTTAGGTTTGAAAGTTTTTTTTAAGGATAGGGCACCCTAATGGGATTCGTGTAACATCGCCTTTCATCGCCGAAAAAACGTACGTATTCGGCTAAGACTCGGGTAATACGAAGTCGATCGGTCGATAGACGCTGCTTCCCTGCATCGATTACGGATTACCCGAGTCTTAGCCGAATCTGTGTGATTTAGGCGATGAAAGGCGATGTTACACGAATCCCATTAGGGTGCCCCATCCTTAACTTATTTAGCAGGACAAGGGTTAAAACTTCTGTCTTCAGGGGTGTCAAAACACTGGAATGTTTGGTAAAGAGTAGATAAAGGATTCGACAAATATAGACAGAAAAGCGGACCAATAAATCTTTCAATTAAACCACTTGCAAACGACGTTTTTGTTTTGCATCATACCGCTTTTGACACATTGTTAAAATACAAGTTGGCTTCTTTACAAAAGAAGCCAGGAGAGGTCAGCATCAATGTTTTCAAATAGTTTATTAACTTTTAATTTCATTATATATTGGTACATGTAAACAAACAAGTAAAAAAGCCGCCGCGTAGAAACCTCTTATGCTTTACATGACGGTCATTTGACCTTCTTTCCGCTTTTTCAAGTCGCATGATCTTGTCCAGCGGTCTTCTTTCTCTTTTTTAACGAAAATCTTCTTATTTATTCTTCTGCTTATATTTATTTGCTTAATGAAAATTTTCAATTATTTGAGAGGTCATTTGCAACCTTGGCGAATTCATATAACAAATCTTTTCTGAAATTCGTCATATAAAAATAAACCACTCTATTTCCTGTTTCGGTTTTTTGATTTCGCTTTATTTACAAAACCATGACGAAACAGACTGTGTATCAGAACAATTTCGCAAGAAAAATGGATTTAGACAGCAAATTCTGTGGCAGTCTGCCTTTTAAACTCACCACTGTTGGAGAGGTCTGATGACCTCTCCAATTAGATGAATAGTTTTTAACTCGTTACCAAACGACGTGTTAAATTTAGACGTGTCCAAATTGACAGCATTTGCACACCAACATAATCATTGAATGCGGCTCGTGTCAAAGTGTTGGTCGTTAAAAGAATAGAAAAAAAAAAAAAAAAATGTGGGAAAAAGCATTTTCTCCTTTTCCCACATTTTTTTCAAAAGCCTTTTTTTCTCGAGGGTCGTTAAAATCGGCATTGTTCAATAAAGTTTAACGAAGCTCTCAGTTTAATTCTTGAACAGGGATCCTGCGTAGCTAAGAGATGAGGATGTAAGATTTGAAACATCTATGGGTCTTGATCCGCACTCGGGGCGCTGACTTTTTTGTCGGAAATCTTTTGGCATGATAACAGAGCCCCAGCATAGAGATTAGCTATTTATACTGTACCTATCATTACTCAATGAATTTTTTTGGCTTTCATGTACTCTTTGTTTCAATTGTCTCTTTAGCTGCCAACTAAATGGGTTCGAATTTTTTCGAGATCTTAAGGCCTACGGTTCTAACTCTCGTATTAAAAGACGGAAACTGCCGAGATTGGTCGGATAGCCTTTACGAGAACGTCAATGTTACACGATATTTACCGATGAGTTAGTGAATTTACGGCCCCTAACTCTCATAAAAAGAAACGGAAGCTGCCGGGATTGGCCGAATAGCCTATACGAAAACGTCGATGTTACACGATATTAACCGATGAGTTAGGGGTCGTTATCCTTAAAGTATATTTACGTTGCATTTAGAGCTGACTGTGGTCAAACAATAACACCAGTTAGCCGACGGTGTAGATCCAAGATCAGACTGCACGTTTTGTGCAGTCTGATCTTGATCTATTCCGTCCACAAAAGCTATTTAAGGCGAAATTGGCAGTGAATGTGTTTAAAAAAGTGAACTAAGACAAATGTAATTCTGTAAAAAAAAAAAATCAGAATAATGACCAAAAGTGCTTCTTTTAAGTACGTTCTATAAATAGCACAAACTATTTGTTTTGACACATAAAAGCTCGGAAGTGAAATAGACATAATTAAACCTTTAAAATGCTAAATAAGTCAAGGGAACATAAACAGCCAAAAGTACAAACATAATGTCACATTCAATGATTTTTTCGCGGACAAAATCTCGCCACATCGAACGGTGAAGAACGAAGATCAGGCCTCACATTTTATGCAGTCTGATATTAATGTACATCATTCGTAAAAACACTTCAGTCAAACTTTTGGAGGAGAAAAAAAGCAAAATTTACCGTAGGTGTCAAACTGATATATTAGACCTGAGGCGCATAAATCTCCCGTTGTCCGGACGAAAACTATGTCCAATTTGAATATTCCTTTTAATTGACTGTTCACTTAAAAAAAAAATCATACTTTACATTTTGCTGGTAATTTCTCCTAAAGCTTTTAGCTCTGAGCAGAACCACAATTCTGTTTTACTGTAAGAACGCTAAAGAGCAGGGAGAGAAGTGCACAAACCTTGCAATTTGACATTAGATATACAGTAAAACCTTTCTGAGTGGTCACTCTAGCAACTAGTATCATAGTACCAGGCAAGCATACATTGAGTGCCCAGAGAAGGTGAAAGTTTGAAACACACCTGAACTTAGCAAGCACTTGTCTTTAGCTAACATGATTTTGGTAGACCTTAGATGCTCGTTTAATACAGGTTGGATTGTTTGTTATCAGTCTGGGTATTTTTTTATCTTGGCGATGGAGGGGGGGGGGACCTCGATATTGCTTTACTTCGGTTTGTCTTCTGGACTTAAGGTCTACGGCCCCTAACTCTCATATTAAAGGACGGAAGCCGCCAAGATTGGCCGAATAGCCTTTACGAAAACGTCGATGTTACACGATATTTACCGATGAGTTAGGGGTCGTAGACCTTAACTCTTTACCAGACACAGTAGGTTTTAAGCCGTCAATATTGAAAGCATTTGCAGACGAAAACAAATATATGGCCAAAATGATGTGTTTTCTTTTTTGGAAAAAGGTGAAAGGTGGTAACCAGCATCTGCTTCTTCTCCGACAATGATTTCGAAGGCCTTTCCCTCAGAAATTTTCAGTTAGATATATTTTTCAAGTTTAGACATAAATTAAAATCATAGTTGGAAAAGGAGCTTTGCTACTGAAAATAATGCTTCTGAAAATAAATGTAGAAATACACTAATAGGTTATAGGGCAACGCTTAAAACATATTGAATTGTCAGTTGATACACGAGAGTGGTTATCCCCTATCATAATCATAAATTGCTGTGATGCGAATAAGCACCCGGGCTGTCGATCAGCAGTAGCATCGCCTGTATACATCAGTATATTTAATGTGTCCTCAAGTAGGCTTTCATGGGCCCGCCGAATAAACATGTCCACATTTTAGACCAATCACAAATTATTCTTTATTCTTTCGAATATTGCAATGTCAAGAAATAGGTCAAAAGTTAGCGTCTTCAGCTACTCCAGAAAAAAAAGTACCATACTGACTAAAGTTGGTCAAGTTTAACTTGAACGCGGGGAAATTATGGTTTCAGCCATAGCAGTGGGGGTGGGGTCAGCATATGATAAAGTTATCTCTATCACCAGTTTAATGAATATAGAAACGACTAGCGGATGACTTCTTTCACCTTGCAGACTACTTGTGACAAAATATGGTGTGAGCCACAACAGTGTGGAGGTGGAGGGGGTAGGGAGGTTGTAAGCATGATATGCTAGAATGATCTCGATAAAGATAATCAGTTTTATGACTATAGAAACCACCAGTGGGTGACTTCTTTCCCCTTGCATTTTTAATTTATGCCTCCTCCCCTCCTATCTCGTAATATCACATCAGTTTATGCAACATAGCATGATATGCTAGAATGATCTCGATAAAGATAATCAGTTTTATGACTAGAGAAACCACCAGTGGGTGACTTCTTTCCCCTTGCAGACCACTTTTGACAATGTTTTGGCGAAAAGAGAAATAGCCCTGTTTACGCCGATGGCGTTGAGGGTTTAACGAATATTCTAACATGACACGTGAATTCGGCTCTATAAACACAGTGCAACGAAAGCGTGGTAAAATCTGCGTCATTCTATATAGAGTGACGTCATTCTGTATAAAGTAAGTAAGTAAGTTATTCAATGGAATGTAATCTACATCCGCGTTTTTACTCTAAGTATGACCTTGTTTTCCTTTCATTAAGAGTTGGTTATGTTAGAATCGAAATAATCTTCGTTCTATCGTGGTTTATCGTTCAATAAACCACGTTGTGAGTTATGAGGCGCAATGAATAACCCACTCGGGCTATCGCCCTCGTGGATTATTTATTGTACCTCATAACTCACAACTGTGGTTTATTGAACGATAAACCACGATAGAAAGAAGATTATTTCTTAAATACCATGTTCTTTTTTACAGTTTACCATGTTGTTTCCGGGTCATTCCTCCACCATTGTAGGCCTCATGAATGGAATGAAAGTGTCCTCTTCGTTTATGCAGCAACTTGTCAAAGTAGGTGAATCTGTCAATTTGCCTCTAACTCTCCTTTCTTATACCATCGCTAAACGAATTTCTTCAGAGGTATGCTCGGATCTGTGTGTCTATCTGTGTGTCTGTGTGCCTGTCTGTCCGTGTGTCTACGTTTGTTTGTTTGAATGGTGTTTAACGCCGTTTTCAACATTATTTCAGTTGTATCGCAGCGGTCAGTAAACCTATCAGTGCTTTTCTGGCCTTTTTTTACCAGTTCTTGCACAACATTCTTTCCAAGGCATTGGCTGCTTTTCCACATAATCTCTGGTTCTAAGGACATACAGATAATATACGTATGTGCTGCAATTTAGATGCTTTGTATAACTATAGATGCGCATGACGCATATTTCGGATGTCTGCTTAAAACTGCTTAAAGGCAAGACGCGTTTTGTAATAACACATTTTTATGCATAATGCGCACTGGGTTTGATCAACTGATTTTTCTATCGAATTCAGGAGAGTACAAAGCCATTATTTGTGAAAGTTCTGGTTCCTATTTTCCCCTTACCTTACAATCTATACCTCTCTCTACCACCTAGCTGTCTGAGATAGTACAGGAATGCATAGATAAGTGCATTAGCCGCCGTTTCGTAACTGACAAATTGTTGAAAACAGCGCTAAGCTCCAAACAAAAAGACTGTTGCACTCCCTCTCTTCTCTCTCACTCGCAATCCTCCTAACTCTCTTCCTCTCTCTTTCGCTCTCTGTTTTACTTTTGTTTCCATCTATCTCTCTTGAATTGCACTGAAACAAGCTTTTCGTAACAGTCCTGCTATATAAGTTAAAGGAGACTGTCAAGCCGATAGTAAAAACCCCAATGTTGCTATGTCAAACTTAATTTTGGAGGAAAAAAAATCTTCTTATCGGACAGTGTAGATCCAAGATCAGACTGCACGTTCTGTGCAGTCTGATCTTGATTTACACTGTCCGCAAAAGGTCAGTGAGTCGTGCTTAACATCCTAAGGGTTAAGTATATTGTTTTCCCCCTAATTTTAACCGTTTTTCCATATTTTTAATTTATGCCTCCTCCCCTCCTATCTCGTAATATCACATCAGTTTATGCAACATACCGTGTCAAGGTTAATTACTCATAAATCATTCAGTGATGCACTTTGCATTTTGCTCTTTACAGGGCTTAAAAGAATTAGTGACGTGACTGAAATGCATGTGAATATTTTTTAAAAGTTCTGAAACTGTAAATAGCCACTTAGTCCATGATCTCTAAACGCATTTGTAGGAGACAACAACTGAAATATCCTTGTAAAATATGGGCAAACATTGTTTGTATTGGAGTTTAACGCCGTTTCAATAGCTTATGTCATATAATGGCGATCAGTGCAACTACGCATGTGTTTCTTGGCTTTCTCACACCAGTACCGATACAACTATCTTTCTCAAATGCAACAGAGGTGAAAGGTGAAAAATCGCCTAAAAGAAAGTTTGCCTAAACCGGGAATCGTACCCGCAACCACCAGGTAATACCGCCGTCACACCAAACACGTTCTCACTCTGTTCCGAAAATTTTTTTCCAAACGGACTTAAACTGTGTTCAGACGAAGTGGACGTATGAGCAACCTTTTGCGATCTGTTTATACCCCCGTCACACCAAACTCGTTCTCACTCCGTTCCGAAAGTAGTTGCCGAACGGACTTAAACTGTCTTCGGACGGAGTGGACGAATTAGCAACCTTTACGATCTGTTTACGAACTTCATGGACGGGTTAGGATGGAAAGGGTGCTCCAGAACTTTGAGCCTGCTCAAAATTATGTCAGGACGGGGTAAGACGTTCTAAGAACTAGTTTAGTGTGACAGGGGCTTAACGAGTCGGATACGTTATCCACTGAACTACCCGGGCGGGCATGGACAACCAGCATTCATAAAGGTTTAACCATTTACCAAATGACCCTGTCTTTTTACGGGCCTGGGAATGGGAGCTTTATGAAAAGACGGTCGGAAATGGAGAAAATGCTGGTAACCAGCATAAGTAAATAATTTTGAAAGAATCTAAAATTTGTCGACTGGAAAATGAGTAAATACATGAATTCGTGTGAATACATTGCGAAAAAAAAAGAAAATAATACGGCAGTTATGGACAATTTCCTCCCTTTGCAATACCTCTTTTTAATCCTTGGACTGCTAAGCGCGACTCACAGACCTTTTGCGGACAGTGTGGATCAAGATCAGACTGCACAGAACGTGCAGTCTGATCTTGGATCTGCACTGTCCGATAAGGAGATCTTTTTTCCACAAGATTTACCTTTTGAAATAGCAAAATTTGGGTTTTTACTGTGGACTTGAAGGATTCATTTCACTTATTTGGCAGATTAAGGGTAAATCTTTCAGCTGCAAGGTTAAAAAAGATGTATGCCTGAGGTAACAAGTTTTTGCCTTGTTGCACTGCATAAATGAAACTGTATTTGCCAGCCAGAATTATAAGAACGGCACTCAGGGAAACTCTTCACTCTTCCTGGAAATCTCAACTATTACTAGCACCTAGATGTTAGTTGTTCCAAAGGTTGACCCCCATCATCATGGGATTCGAGGCCTTGAATCTCGTAATTGAGAGGTCGATACTCAAGCAATACACTACTGTCTTTTACATAATTGACTAGCACTATTATGAGACTTTAAAAACAAGGTCATCCTCGGAGAGCAGTTAGATAACTTTCGGATGTTTATACAAATAAGGAAATTGTAAACTGAAATGTAAATTTCCCCTGACTTGATTTACATTCGATGGCAATTCTTTCTTGTTCAGCCACGCATAATTTAAACCTTTCAGCCCGGAATACCAAATCTGGGCATTCGGTGACAGGTGGCAGTAGACACTTATTACTTAGTGGATTCTTACAGCAAAAGAAATGAGCTATGCTCTGTGAAAAGGGGCCTTAATGCATCTGCGAAAAGTATCGACCCAGGTCAGCCTGCGCAGTCCGCGCAGGCTGACCTGGGCCGAAACTTTTCGCTATAGGTCAATTTTGTGTATGTCCAAGGACCAGTCTATCTCGTGATTCAGTCGGTTGTTAAAATATGTGGACATTATGGATCCATAAGTGTGTGATGGCTTCCTTGATACCATGGATCACGGAGATGCATTAAGCCCCCTTTTGCCAGAGCATGGCTCAAATGAAATAGAATATGACACGTGTTTATCCTTATCCTGCTAAATAAGTTAAATGAAACTTTCAAGCTGATAGTAAAACCCCTAATTTTGCTGTTCCAACGGTAATTTTGGGGGGAAGTATATTTCCTTATCGGACAGTGTAGATCCAAGATCAGACTGCACGTTCTGTGCAGTCTGATCTTGATCTTCATTGTCCGCAAAAGGTCAGTGAGTTGCGCTTAGCAGCCTGAGGGTTAAGTCACTTATATAAAGATACTTCGTTAGGGTTAGGACTTTTTTGATTTGGGGGGTTATAAGAATATTTCACAAAATATCAGGCATTGTAGATTCGAGATATAGGTCTTGTCTTCAGAAACCATTCTAAATTCAACGCCAATTAAAAGTTCTAGGACTAACTTACTGATTGGCTGAGAACAGAGTCTGTTCCAATCAGATGACTAGTATTGGGCTTTTGAATTCGCAACAAAAGATATAAATCCAGCATAGCTTATCAAGGTCTATATCTGCGTTGTCCACAGCAGTCAATTGCATTACTTTTGGCAAAGGCTCTTTGTTTGTGACAAACTTCGCCTTCTATAACCTAATAAAAGAAACACGGCGTACCTCCAATACTTGCCGCACATGATCCTCTCTCTATCATTTGGTAGTACTATTTTTGTGCCATTTGTCGAAGACAATGCCACTATGAGTTCAATATCGTAGTTTGGGCAAAACCGAAGGAAGTAAACCCAAATAAGGTCAATATGTCTCAGACATATGGGTGTTTCGATAGCAATTATAAATATCATTGAAAATGGCGAATTAAAATAAGCTGGGTTAGGTCATCGATCGTGGAAATACTTTTTTTTTTAATTAAAATAGCTTTACCCGCCTATAGCTTTCTGTTGGCGCGATGATACACACAATCTTTGTCGGTTTGGGGATTGTTATTTACATCTTGACAAATACCACACGTGTGCTTTCAAAGCTTTGATTTTTTTCCACGTATCTCTTAACTTTACCTTATCCTCCTACTAATACATGGAATTGAACAAACTGATAAGTATTGAACGAGTAGTTAAAGTCAAACCTTTAGAAATGCACATATATTTGTCTTCCCACCGTGAGATAGAAATTTTAATACTGCAATGAATACATTGAACGAATCTGTTTGTTTAAAACCACCTTCAGCTCACGCCGTTATTTCAAAGCTGATATTCAAATTTCATTGACCAATTAGTTTCGTTCAATTTGTTTACTGCGATATTAAAATTTTTATCTCAGTTTTTAGATAAAAACTTGTCAGCTTTCAAATTTCGACCTTTATTACTCTTTTAATATAAGTCCATTTGTTTCGTTGTATGTATTACTCGAACAAATTGACATGAAATAAATGACCTCTATCAACATATATTACACGCTTGAATTATTGTCCAAACTTAGCTTCGGCTGTTGTCGTCTGAATGCGGAAATATGTGAACGATTGTCAACTCTATGTAGCTAATAGATTTATCGTGTCTTTAAAGAATACTTAATATACCTGAAATAAAAAATGATTTTGAATGGATAAAACGTGGCGAATGACATTAATCTATGATGCACTTTCTGTGCAGTCTGATCTTGATCAATGTCATTCGCGAAATTTTCTTGTTTTGACTACGGCATCGAAAGGGTCAAACCCGACATTTACCGTTAATAGAATTTCTGTAACGTCCGAGTATACGCGATGATAAAAATATTCACTTTCTAATTATTCTTTGCATACAAGTCAATTTCAGGTCGATTTGTTCGAGTAATACCAGATTGAAGATGTGTTATCGCAAAACAGGATAAAAGTAACAATTTTTTTCATTCAAGTAATGAAATATGTGAAAAATATTGACAATTGACTTAGGGTTGTGTTCGGCAGGTAATACAGTTGGATACCTTTTCTTTTATAACCAGGTTATAGAAGCTGAAGCCTTTCATAAACCTTTGGCCCAAAAAAGCGACAATTCGTTTTCACTGAAAATAATATGCAAACACATAGGCTGTAAGAATTGACCTGGCAGAGCGTGGCTAAGCAGATCTTGTTCTCTATTCTAATAGAATATACAAGGTAGCTATTAGCAAGGTGGGTCAATGTTTTGCCTGTTTTCCAGATTGCATACGACAATGGTATCAGTCGCCGAGTATCATACTTCGCTCTGTTTGGATTCACCTGTTTGACGTTCTTGACTACTATATTCTTGTATCCCAAAGACATCTTAAACGATAAAGAAAAGACTAAACAATATGAGATAAAGAATGAAACAGAGAACAATAGTAAACTGACAAACGAATCTGGGGTCCAGGAAAATAAAAGTAACCTAAAGACCAATTCAAATCATGTACAAGAAAGGACGAATACAAACAACAACGATGATCATAAAGGAGATAATGATACTATACATAATATTTCAAATGAAGAAAAAGAAACAACCAGACCTTTCCCTCATATACTAAACCACGTTTCCATTGTCAAAGTGGGCAAGATCAGCTCAGACAACGATGGCATAGTCAACAATGGCTTTGTACTGAATGGTTCACATAGTAATGTTAATGGTATTAGTCAAATCAACGAAGACATGAAGAAAGAAAATGGAGTAGTCAGTGCCAAAGAAAAAGACACAGAGAATCGCAAAGGTGATACTGAGAAGGATGCGGGTAAGTCTGCTACAAAAGGTTCAAAGGAAAAAGACACTGATCTGTCTGACGACGAGAATCAAAATGGACTGCTAAGGAGGAACATGTGTGGATACTTGTATTTATTTAACGTTCTTTGGTTCACCGTTATCAGATTCAGGACAAACTATTTCTACGGAACAATTAACCCACTCATAGAGGATATTACAAGCCACGATGCCGAGAAAGGTATGGTAACACATACATAAACAACCTCTTTCACATTACATGTAAAAAAGCTGACACCTTAATACACAATCGAGCTGTCTATTTTTGCAAAAAGCACTGCAGGGTAATTCTAAATTGCACTCAACATTAGTCTTATTCTAGATCTGGAAAGTAAGGCAATTTCTGTTTAACTAGACCATTTGATTTAGTCAATCAGTAATTTGTTTGCTTTGAAATCTAGAGTATCCTTGAGAATCAGACTAAGAATGATATCAACAATGACTGTTGAATACAGGTCCTGGAGTCGAAAAATGAAGGTCATGACTACATTTATTACCTTTGATGTGTGACTGCACCAAGAACATCGTTATAGTATACATGCACTTTTGCAAACAATGTAGAACTTATGTTTTATTCTCTGGTCGTTTAATTAAAATCTAAATTCTAAGATTAGCAATCTGACTGGTTGTCTCAGCCAATGAGATAGTCAGTCTTTGAAAATGAATTTAAACCAATATGACACAAATGATGGACTTCTTACTCGCCTCGATGTGTTTAGAGTTATCAGTCGGATGTACAACATGTTTAAATTTTTGTTGGACATGGTCAATGTTAATTTCACCATGAACCAGCCTCGAGGTCGAGGTCCTTGATATATATTTATTTCTATATGTCTGTTTCAGTGAGTTACTTTACTGATATCTTATCCTACTCAATGGCCATGGGAATCTTGACCTGCATCCTGGTTGGAGTTTTATATGACTGGCAGAGACGATTCTTTTCCAGTGAGTTATTACTCGTATTTACACAATGTCTTTTGATAGCTTTTGATCATTTGAGCCTAGGTTCTTTTTCAACAATATTGATTTTAGTCATATTGCAGCTGGTTTACCATATTTACTCGGAGGTTAATACCGTTCCGCCCAGCCCGAAAGCTCAGTCGGTAAAGTACAGGGCTTGACACTATGGGTCGCTTGTTCGAATCTTCAGCACAACCAATACCTTTCTGAGGATTAATGATGGTTATTGCGACAGGATTCATTGTTCTTTAACAAGTGATAAGTTTTCGACGACGATCTTGTGCGACAGCAGCCGTGGCTCAAGAAGAATATTGTGCGAAGCACTGATGAATAAAAGCACCAGAGGAAAGCATGGATGGTGAACACGTAGATTGCGAAGAAACACCATGTGATACCCTTTCTGTGTTCCTTTTTCCAAAAATGTATGTTTCCAGTGGCAAAACTTGTTATTTGCTCAAGACAAGAAGGTCTTTCATCCGCACATTTCAGTTGTGACTGCAAATACAAAGAAATACATATTTTTCGAAATGCTGCCCCGTCCATTTACAAACTGTATTTTGTCTATGGTTCTCTCATAATGAATGCCTCATATGGATGAAATAAAACTCCCAACTAGATGATGGAAAATGTGATTATAGACATTAAGGACATATAAACAGGCGTTCTCGTGATAGATTGAACTGAGTGTACGAGATCGCCATTGTGATACGTCACTTGTTTGTCCCTTCGTTCCAGCGTATACTGAAACCATAGTCAAGTCAAGTGTCATGTTTGTTGAACGCAATGCTCTTTTAACCCCTTATCAATATGGTTTATAATTACAGATATTGAGAACGTAAAGAAACGACGAGTGATGTCCTCTGTTTCTCCCCTTGTTACGACATGTATCGTATCCGTGGTCCTCTCAAGTCTTGTGTTCGTCAAGGACGAGGCGGTACTTTATCCGTTAACGATTATCTTTACATTCTTCCGGTCTTTGTTAACAACCGTGGGAAATACCTTCCTTGTGGACATGTAAGTCAACTTTTAGGAGAATAGCAGTCTTGAACATTTTTACAGACATAAAATTCAACTCTTATGCTAACTGCACTCTTAATCCTTCCTTTTGGACATGTAAGTCAACTCTCCTACGAACAACGCTCCTAAACCTTCCTGGTGAACCTGTAAGTTAACTCTTATGGTAACAATAGTCTTAAACCTTCCCCGTGGAAATGTAAGTCGATTCTCATGCTAGGAGTAGTTTTAAACCTTTATTGTGGACTTGTCAGTCAACTCTAATCTTTAATCCTCCTTGTAGACATTTAAGTCAACTCACACGCTAAAGGCATTCTTAAACCCTCCTTTCGGACATGTTAGTCAGCTTTTAATTTAACAGCAGTCCTAAACCTGTAAGTCATCTCACGCTAACAGTATTCCTTAAGCTTCCCGGTGGACATGTTAGTCAACTCTAATGCTTACATTCGTAATCTCTCACTGTTGACATGTAAGTCATTTCTTATGCTAACATCGATGTTAAGTCTTCCTTCCGGACATGTAAGTCAACTCTTATTCGTATCAGCTGTCTTAAACCTTCCACGTGGACATTTAATTCAACTTTTATGCTTACACGTAAACCTTCCATGTGCCTATGTGCGTTACTTCCTATGCTACAGTACTCCGAAACCTTCATTATGGACATGTAAGTCAACTCTTATGCAAAGAGCAGTCTTAAACTTTTCTTGTGGTCATGAAAGTTAACTGCAATGCTAACACCAGTTTAAATCTTTCTTGTAGACATACATGTATACGTAATTTTTATGTTAACAGCAATCTTGAACACCTCTTTTGTTGAAACGTTTCCTGTTAATACTTAAGTCAGTCACCATGCTAAGAACAGGCCTAAATCTTCTTCGCAGACATGTAAGTCACCTTTTATGCTGTTGCGTAACCTTCTCGGTGGACTAGTAAGTCAACTTTTATGGTAACAGCGGCCATAAACCTTCCTCATGGTTATATAAATCAACGCATATGCTAACAGTCGTCCTAAACCTTCCTCATGAACATGTACGTCAACACTTATGCTAAAAGGGTCTTAAACCTTCTTTGTTGATATGGAAGTCAACTCTTATGCTAACACCCGCCACGAATCTTCCATGTGGACAAAATTCAGAATTGTCTAATTTGCAGACGACAAATGAAGGCGACTACACTGATGAAGCTTGACTTTGATAGGATAGAAAACATTTGGGGAAAAGGAGAAAATGCATGTTGGTTTCCAGCATTGTCTTCTTTTCTTACAATGTTTTCGATAACTTTCTTTGTGTCAGAATTGTTAAAACTCCGGACTTTCAGGTCACAAGCTAAGGCCATTCTTTGGGTTTATACTGTCCAAATTTTTGTTAGGTATTTTGGCAGAAAGGTCTTTGGTCTACAATGTCTGGAAACAAAGTGCACTCATGCATCAGACACATGATAGATTTCTTAAGTGTTACGTTATATCTTGATGGTATAAACGGATCCCGTCTTTTCCAGTGGTGTAAATTAAGTAATCGGTTTTTAAGGTTTTTAAGGTGGGGTGGGGGGTTCTTTTAGCGCCAGATATATGAACTTGATCTTTTTTCATGGTTGAAAACACATTACACATAACATGAGAAAGTTTTTTCTTTTACAGTCTTGACTAAACAAGCGCACGGTATTGATCAAAGATCAGACTGCACGTTCTGTGCAGTTTTGTCTTAATCAATGCCAAAGCCCGTATTTTTGTCTATGATGGTGACAGGGTTTAGAAACAGGTACATTGCAATCTCCATAAAATGTAGTCCAGACATAACCAAAATGCGTAGTAGTTGATCTGGTAATCTGCAAATACATCCCAAACTTTAATAACTTTCAAAGGAGGAGTATAATCATTTTTGTTACAACATGGCAGTCAAAAGGTAGTAGATTTGCACTAGGCCTTGGATTAATTAATTTCATATGTCAAATCAATTCGAAACAAGGTAGAAAGATTTCATCTGTCAAACCTGTCAGTTTATTAAATTAAAATCACTTCGGTTGACATTTATCACTGTCCCAATTTAATTACATGTATCAGCTAACGATATTTTAATTGTTTATCAGAATTTCTTACATGAAGTTTGTTTATGTGTGGAAGTTCACGCTATTACCCTGCTGTAAACGATAGACAATAACTACGAAGTGCTGTTAAAAAAAAAAAGGTATCGTATTTTTTACAATGTTCACAGTAACCTGGGACATTGATAGTCAAGAAGAGTCCACGACCTGAAATATGTTTGAATGGTGGTCCCCATGAAATTATAAAACATGATAATTTTGATTACATGATTTGTGATTTGATTTCATCGAAAGTATGTTCAATCGTTCGAGAAAAAAATATATATGAGCCATGCTCTGGCAAAAGGAGGCTTAATGCATCTACTCGATGCATTATACCAGGCAAGGCATCATCTAATTACTGATCCATAAAATCCATTTTGACAAACAACCGACTGAATCATGAGGTAGATCTATCCTTTGACATGAAAAAAAAAATGGAGATAGCGAAAAGTTTCGGCCCAAGTCAGCCTGCGCGGATTGCGCAGGGTGATATGGGCCGATACTTTTCGCAAGTGCATTAAGCCCCCTTTTCACAGAGCATGGCTCATATAATTATAAATTTTTCAATGATTATCTTTTATGATTAGAAGTAAAACGAAGTGCGCAGAAAATCAAGACCCATGACTTTAGAAAAATGTAGCATAAATCTTCATGCAAAGTTTGTCAGAAACAAATGCAGCGAATATTCCGAATTTGATTGAATTACTTTATGTTTTAGCTATTCAGATTTTACTGAGTGCGATGTAAAGAGATAAGTGACATTGAATCAAGGTTTGTATCTTAGGAAACAGACCTTGTAAGTGGCTTTGAGAGATTAAGTGATTGGAACCAATTTTATCGGTAAGCAGGGTCCGTATTCACCAGCCATTCTTAGGAACATTCTTAATCTTATTCTGAAAGTAACACAGCTTCTGATTAGCTAAACCATTTGGTTTGGCCAAACAAAAGTTGTGTTACTTTCAAATTTAGAAAATCTTGGAGAATAAGACTAAGAACGTTCAAGAGACTGGTGGGTGAATACGGACCAATGGCAATTTTTTTTTTTAAAAGAACCCCAAAAACTTTAATTTCAGGTTTCCAGCCTCAATCTACGGCACAATCTATGGTACCCGGTTTGTGATTGCAAACATTTTTTCACTGATCCAGTATGCCCTGTACCAGTGGTCGTTGGCATATGACGGAGCTGGGGTTCATGTGAGTCATTTATATTTGAACCATGCTATGTGAAAAGGGGGCTTAATGCATTTGCAAAAAGTATCGGCCCAGGTCAGCCTACGTAGTCCGCGAAACTTTTTGCTATTTGTCAATTTTCTGCATATCCAAGGACAAGTTTACCTCATGATGCATTCGGGTGTTGGACAAAATGGACTTTATTGATCAATGATCATGTGATGACTTGCTTGGTGTGATGCAACACGAAGATGCAATAAGCCCCCATGTGCCAGAGCATGGCGATGCATTATCTCCCGCTAGATGGCATTCTACAAATACACATCTATCTAATATGTGCATTCTGGGTACAGAACCGGACTACTTTTCAAAACAACAACCGTTACTTTGAATTTCAAACTGAAATAAACGTTTACTCAATAAAACACTACCTGGTGCGATTCATTCTCCTGTGATCGGCTAGCATGTAACCTATGCATCGGCCATTTATTAAAACAGCCCCTACGTGCTTGGGTAATAGGCTAATACGAGTAGCTTCACTGTAAGCCCTACTTTTCCCGAATATTCGGGGGATGGGTGATGCTTCATAGCAGACAGGTCGAATCTTCGAAGAATATGACATGCTCAGACAACGCATGGCGATGTTTTATTTCATTGAGCGCCCACACATAAATGACCAAAGAATGATACCCACCAAGCTAGGTGAAGGTCGCCGTGCAAAGAAACTGAATCTCTTTTTAAGATGACTTTTGTAATTTTTCAATATTTTCAAAACCTAGTATGTTTGAGTGTGCATTGCCTTGAATCTTTGTACCGAAGTAATTTTGATTGGCAGATGTTGTTGTCGCCTGACTGAAATACCAATGACTTTTAACTTAATTGTTTGGTTGCTTGTATGTTTAACACCGTTTTCAACATTATTTCAACTATATTGCTGCGGCCAGTGCACCTATCCATGCTTTCCTGGAGCTTCTCTTACCAGCACTCCGTACAATAATCTTTCCAAGCCACTGGCTGCCTTCCCAAGTAACCATTGTCGAAGCAAAGGTCAGCGGTCAGAGATGAATGATTTCTGTCACAATGACTATCATCAATCTTCGGAAAGAAATTGGCCGAGCCGGGAATCGAATCAGCGACCCTCTGTTCTCAAGTCCTGTGCGCTACCGACTGAGCTACCGGGACTTGGCGACTTTTGACTTATCGAATACATATGAGCCATGCTCTATGAAAAGGGGGCTTAATGCATCTGCGAAAAGTATCGACTCAGGTCAGCCTGCGCAGTCCGCGCAGGCTGACCTGGGCCAAAACTTTTCGCTGAGAATCAATTTTCTACATGTCCTAGGACTAGTGTACTCATGATTTAGTCGGATGTTAAATGACCTCTTCATTTCACAGTTCCATATTGACTTTAAAGTAAACGACAAGTATAGGGCCATTTCAGTTTAAATAATAATAATAATAAAAAAAATCAAAACATATCAAAAGAGGATGTTGAAATTGCTTTTTTGACAACGGACTTCGGTAGACAGCACTTCAGGTCAAATATCGATATTCGGGACTCAAGCCTCGTTTTGAAAAATCCATATTGGACTCTTGCCTCGTTCTGAAAAATCCATAATGGACTCTACAGCGTCCAATATGGAATAAGATATTCAGCACTCACGTGGTAGTGATAAAGCGATTTCATTGGACGTTAAAATGTAGATGTGAAATAAGAAGCTATATTATATTTCATGTGTCTATTTTTAGAAATGTTATGGGTAAAGAAATGTCGTAATTTAAGCTGGGGGGAATTATTTCCCCGTCACAGTGAATATTTTCCTCCTGCCGAAAATCTGGAACTACTTTTTTTAAGTTTTTTAAGTTTTTAAGTTTTAAAAGTGGCATTCGTTGACAAAATAATCAGAGGAAATATAATATATAATTTATTTCATCAGCTTGTGGTTAATATGGGGAAATATTTGCCTCAAAAGGGAAAGGTCCGCGAAAATAACTCGTGCATTACGGCACTCATTATTTTCGCATACCTTTCCCTTTTTCGGCAAATATTTCCCCATATTAACCACAAGCTGATGAAATAAACTGTATATATTTCCCCATAAAATACCTTTGAAATAGCAAAATTAGGGTTTTTACTATCGGCTTGAAAGTTTCAATTCACTTATTTAGCAGGATAAGGGGTAATACAAAATTTATCCATGTTAAATAATGACTTGCTTAGTATAAAACATCGAACCCCCTCTTCCCAGATCACTTCTCATATTCAGTTTTTATACTGTTGATAATCGAAGTTTTTAGTTTTTTCTCTACCTCTTGATACTCCGTAATAAGCACACCAATCCGCCAAATATACTTTTTTCTCCTTCTCGGATACTGCTGTACCACAAAACAGACTTTACCACTGATGGCACTATTTTTTCTTTTTTAGGTGAACATTTTTGTGTTATGCCTGTGTTTAACAACCTTCATCCACCCTGTATCTATTCTCATATCGAATAGACGAGAGAAGAGAGAAACAGTTACTCATTTGTAATTATTGGAGGACTAAACAAGGTTCAATTGTGGGGAAGCAGGATACATATTTAATGTGATACCATAATTTCTAACTCAAATACATCATCTTCAACTTTTAGATCTGGGGAGGCAGCGTCGTCTGAAAATCTGTATTTTTCAGTCTAAGATTTTATCGTTTGGTAAAGAGCTTACTAACTCCCTTAACTCTTATCCTGCTAAGTAAGTGAAAATGAAACTTTCAAGCTTATAGTAAAAGCCCAAATTTTGCTATTTCAAAAATATTTTAGGAGAAAGATATTTCCTTATCGGACAGTGTAGATCCAAGATCAGACTGCACGTTCTGTGCAGTCTGATCTTGATCTACACTGTCCGCCAAAGGTCCTTGAGTCGCGCTTAGCAGCCTAAGGGTTAATTTGGAGTGCAAAGGCACATTTATACTTTGTAGTATCATCAACAGCAATAATGTATACATGTGGGATGAATTTGTTCTGTGGTGACTTTGTAGATCGTTGTTTGGCATTAAATTTATCTCTTTTTTTTTCCTTTTTCTTATTTATTTATGGCCGATAATGCTTCACTCGTTCAAAAATTTGGTTGTGAAATGAGAAAATACTGTAATTAATTATGGTACATTGACACTCCGTTCCCATAACAACCGACGTATTTATCTATAAAACAACCTCGAAATACTTAGTCTTTTTAGGAAGTCTTTCAGTTGGGACCTAGAACACCTTAGCATGTTTACGGAGAGAGATAGTACTTCGCAGAGTCTTCTTCACAAGCCACTGACTGTTTTCCCACATAAATATCGCCGACACAGAATGAACAGCGGTGATAGAAGATTCAAATATGCTGCAGTAGTTATCATCAATCCTGGCCAAGAAATAGGCTGACAAGACATTTTGAACCAGGGACCCCGCCATTTCAATCCCTTAACTTTGTGGACTGAGCTATCAGGGTTGATAACCGACCTAGTCCCTCGTAAAGCCTCTGATAAAGGGGGCTTAACCCTTTACCAAACAATCCCTGGTTTTTACGACCCAGAGGAAGAAGCCTTCTTAAAACATTTTTTTCTCCTTTTCCCACCATGTTTTCTACTCTTCTAACGTCAGGTTTCAATTTTTGAGTCACGTTTATTTTGTCGTCTGCAAATGCTTTCATGTTGGACAAGTCTAAAATTTTGTTGTCTGGTAAAGAGTTAACCCTTGGAGCGCTGAATTGATGAAATGGACCTGTTACAGTTGGAAAAAACATCTGAAATATTGTCGTTTCAAAGTTGATTTGGCCAGAATATGCAACAAAATAGTGGAATGTGTAGATCCAAGATCAGACTGCACGTTCTCGATCTGCACTGTCCACAAAAACAACTTGAGTCTTTCCCACTCAACTTGAGTAGGTTAATGCAACTTAATAATGCATTATACCAAGCAAAGTCGTTCATTATACGAATTTCTTATCTAACAACCGACTGAATCATGAGGTAGAAAGGTTCTTTGTCATACAGAAAATTGTGCAATCGCAAAAAGTTTCGATCTAAGTCAACCTACGCGGAATGCGCATGCTCCAATGGGCAGGTACTTTTTGCGGGCGCTTAAAACCACCTTTTCACAACGCATGACTCATATAAATAATCTTATTTTGAAAAGAAAGTATTTATCCGTAAATAAATTACATAGTTTTAGTACGTAAAACGAGTTTGCGTCCTAACGCAACATCAGTCGGAAACTCCACTTCAAGGCACGGATATAACAAAGATTCTGAAATATTGACACAACTTTAAAAGGTTTTTCAAAATTATCATTATATGTCGTGTAAAAAAAAATAGAGAGCATCGCAGGCGGTGCCCACATTCCGCAGTGGGAGCGTATCAGTTAAAATTTCGTGTCAAAGTAGATGCATAACTGCGTAAAAAAAGAAATGTCTTGCCAATCCAATATTGTATTAGTTTCTAAATCTAAAATATAACTAAGGACTCAGAATGATTGGTGAATATGGGCCCTGCTTGTATTCACAAACTACTCTGAATTACATTCCTACTAGAAGATAGAGTAAAAGAGCAAAACTGCATTATAAAAAAGAGTAAAAGTATTGTTAGAAACAGTGAATTACATTTTAGTAAAGGTAAAAGGCACGTTAAAGAGGAATAGGCAGGTTCAAATCTTCCGGCTAACTAATTTTTTGTTCGATGATTGTCATCACTGACCTCTAAGTTTATTTTGTTTTTGTGTGGGAAAGCAATACATTGGACAGGGTGTCATTTCCAGTTTCTGTCCATTGGATAGGTGAAAAGCCACCACGGCTAAAATGATATCACAGCTAAAAAAGACACTGAAGCCGAAGAAAAAGGCTTTGAAACATTTTGATCGAATAATAAGAATGATGATAATAATAATAATAATAACAAGCAATTTTGTGGAAATGATATCCCCCGCCGAAAAAGACCTTTTCAAAAATTTACGTGACCGCGTAACTCAAAATCGCTCCCAGTCTGCCGTTTTGCATCGAATCAAAAAATGAATAAAAAAAAAGAATATCGGCGGAATAGGTTATTGTACACATGTATAAAGTTTCACGAAATTCCGTCCAATGGTATTGGAGATATTATCCCGGACGGACACACGGACGGACGGACGGAAGGACGGACGGACGGACAACGCTAAAACTTTATCCCTCCGCCTTCGGCGGGGGTTAATAATATATGCTGATGATGACGATGATCTCTTTGTTGTCGTTGTTATTGCTGCTGATGCTGAAACTGCTACTGATGATGATGATGATAAAATAAACAATATAGTTCTGATAAACAAAACGATAACCCTATAAAAGATGATGCATTTTAATAACCGTTTGTCAGTCTATAACTATTGGTCTCATTAGATACAATAACAATATATTTAACAGTAACAACTATATAATACGTAAACATGCCATTTTTGGTATGACCTCAGCAAATGTGGGAACCAAAACAATTATAGATAAAATATGTACCGAAAATGCACCAAACAATTATTCAGCACTGCTCTGTGAAAAGGTAGTTTAATACTTCTGCAAAAAGTATCGACCCAGGTCAGCCTGCGCAGTTCGCGCAGGCTGATCTGGGTCGAAACTTCTTGTTATTGGTCAGTTTTCTGCATGTCAAAGGACCAGCCTAGCTTAGGATTCAGTCTGTTGTTAGACAGCGTGGACTTTATCGGTCCATGATTATGTGATGACCTGCTTGGTATTATGGATCTCGGAGATGCATTTAGCTCCCTTTTGCCAGAACATTGCTCATTTACATGTGTCATAATTGTTGAAGTCGGAGTTGAATCGGTTTTAACCCGTTATCATACGTCAAACTTTAGACCAGAGCTCCAGATAGAGGGGGTGATTTTGATTTTAAAATTAAAAAATATGAATTATTCTGCACCAAACCCTACGTTATGGATACTCATTAGAATCGTCTCAACGAGACGATTCTAATGAGTACCCACAACATAGGGTTTGAAAGTGTAATAATGGATTTAAAATACCATCACTCCGCCTTATCTGGAGCTCTGTTAGACTTTATCAAATTAAAAGCATTTGATGGCGCTAAATCAAATTTGACTCATACGATTGGATTTGTCTTCGAAAGGGTAAAAAACGTTGTGGAAAAAGGAGAAAATGCTAGTCACCACCATTTTTTCCTTTTTCTACAAAGTTTTCACGAGTCTTCCCCTTAAGGGTCGTAAAAACACGGGATTTTTTGGTTAAGGGTTAACCCATAACGAGGTACTTTACATGCGATTCTAAAACCAAACTTATAAGCACTGAAATCTTTTACGAAGATTTAAAAAAAAGTAAAGGGAAGGAAATGTCATTGTTCTTTCATATGGTTGACACTGTGGGAAAACAAGCAGTTCTTTGTTAAAAGCATCTGCTCCCTCTTTTTTAGAATGTTTTCAAAGTCTGTTTTCTGCTCCACAAAAAGTCGTCTTATACCGTTATGTAATAATGGAAATAATTTTTTTGGTCAGAATTACTCGAAAAACATAATTCTTTTTTTCATTAAAGCTATTGACAAGAATTCTCGAGCACCATCTAGAAAACAAAAAATCCTCATTTTAAAAGATAATTTGACCAGAAACTAGAAAAGAATATCTTGCTCAGGGTTGTGCTATCTTTTCTAATTTTCACAATCTGGCATAAGGTTTTGGTACAGTATTATTGTGAAAACATTTGAAATGGGTCATGCTCTGGCAAAAGTGGGCTTAATGTATTTCCGTGGTCCATTATACCAAGCAGTTCCTCACATAATTAAAGTTTCGTAAAATTCATTTTGTCTCACAACCGGCTGAATCCTTTGGTAGAATGGTCCTTGAACATGCAGAAAATTTACTAAAAGCAAAAAGTTTCGGCACTGGTCATCCTGAGCGGACTGCATGACTCAAATGTATTTGGAACAAGAGGACGCCATAAGAAAAAAATTGCAACGAAAACAAAAAAAATTAATCATAGTAATATCGTTTGCCATTACAGCGATTCAGAGGCGAACAGAGACTTTTGTGGACAGCATCGATCAAGGTCTTACTGCACAAAACGTGCTGTCTGATCTTAAGTCTTTACTGTCCGCTTCTACCCTATCAGATAGCCTTTTTTCAGTATAAGAGAGAGAGGATATTTGTAGAATGCACCACTCGTGAAAATATTACCAATGATGTTCACTCGATGAAATAAATTTCGATCTTTCACCGAAAAAAACAAATATTCTATTTATTTCATGCTTTTCACCCTTTCTGGGGGGAACTTAATAAAAATCCAGTACATTTCTTTTCGGTTATTCCCCGCTGGCGTACCCCCTCCGCATAGCAACGCATACAATATTACGTCAAGCGCGAGAAATGTAAGGTAAATTACGTCATATTTCCATCTGGTTGTGAGGCACGCACATTTTACCTAGGTAACTAGTGCGCGGGAACAACTGTTTCCGCCTTCAATTGAAGAGTTAAAATATAAAAATTGGTATTTTCACCGGTCGTAACCATGAAATATCGAAAAATATTTCACCGATATTTCTCGATAAACTACCGGAACGCATGAAATAAATTCATTGTATTTTGACCTCTGAGATTATGTATTTTGCGCTGAAGGGTTAAGCAACTGGGCCCGGTTTCACGAAGAAAAAATTCAAGTCTTTCATTCAACTCAAGTCTACTTAAGGTCTACGGTTCTGACTTAAGTTGAGTTCCTTATTTGAGACGCAATTTACTGTCATTTACAGATTGTAGTAATACTCTCAAATCCTATTCAACTGAGCAAGATAAACTGACTTATCTCAGATAACAGACTTAAGTCCATTATTTTGCTAACTTCAGCCTGAAACGTTGAGTTAGCTCAGTATTAAAGAACGTTACTTAAGTCTATTAAATTTTGTGAAATGCATCTCTAAGAACGAACTCAACTTAAGTCGGAAAGGAATTCCGTTAGTAGATTTGAGTAAAATAAGAGACTAAAGTTTTTTCGTAAATCTGGGCCCTGAATTATATTGTAAGATACCAAATTGTCACTAAACAGTTGGAACACATTTTTTGTTTGCAGTTATCACACTTTCGCTGATTCGAATGGCTCATATAACTCATTTTCGACCATTGATATATCGTCTGAGTCCGAGTCGCTTGACAGAGACTCATTTTTGGCCTTTGGTGCTATGACCTTCTTGAAGTCACTCGGTCTCTTTAAGTTGGAACAATCGACATACGGGGAATTGTGTTTCGGACTGTTTGGTTTGTCTTTTGTCAAGATTCTTTTTGTTTGATTCACTTTGTCTTTTGTATTTTTAGAGAAAGGGACGTAATCGCCCTCTTGCTTATGTGTCATGTCCATGTAGGCCTTATCGTTCATATGGTTTTGAACATCTTCGCATTCAGCGTATATATTACTGGCATTGGATAATTTCTTTTCATACTTGTATCCGTACAAGTTCTTCTCTGGTTGTTTTACATCATTATTTGTCTTTTTATTCTTGTTTCCGAGCGACGATTTTTCTGTGCTGGCATCCTTTGCAGCGTCGTCTATTTCATAATATATTTTTGCCTTACCATCGTCATCTACCGGTTTTGCGGGAAGTTTCCGCCTTGAATTATCCACAAATGACCTTTTATTACCTGGTGTACGTTTTGGTTTAGGTTTCTCTTTCTCTCCAGATTCATTACACTCGTCTATTTCGGCGTATGTTGGTGACGTCACAGCAGACGGTGGTAGAGCCCGCGGAATCTCGTCTGCGACAACACTGTAACCTTGTTGTAAAAATGGCTGACCCTCGTCTGCAACATTGTACACAGTGTGTCAATGAAATTCATAAAATAAATGCTATATAACTAAATCGTACATGTTTGTTGTCTGAATTTATTGTTTGTGCATTTTTATCATGTGTTCGTCATTTCGTGAAATTCTTGCAGACAATAAATTTAGATTTCAATGTTGTACGTGGTAGATTACTAGAAAAACTTTTAAAATGATTGATACAAAACAAATTATTATACTGCAAAGAAATTTCTCGCAATCTGATTAGATAGTATGCCCCGAATATATATTCCTGTACACTGGCAAAATCCACGTAAAAGCAGTTTCCCTTTCGGAAGCCCAGTATACATAACCACACTTTTAACACAAAACCCAAAATGGCAGCGTCCATCGATACAAGCCGCCATCAAGGCAAACATTATTAGTTGTACGGTCAGGTGGCAGGGGACTTGGAAACTTGTTCACGGCTGAGGTGAATCATGTCGCCCCGAGCCGAAGGCGAGGTGGCGACATGATTCACCACAGCCTTGAACAAGTTTCCAAGTCCCCTGCCACCTGACCATACAACGAATTCATTATACTGCAAAGTTTTACCATTCCAACGTTTGTTAAGCGAATTTTACCTTGAGTACGCTGACGAAGTAAAATTTCCCTTCTGAGTGCCCCAATTCAATGAAAACTGACGTCACTGGGAACTGACGTCACTGAAACCTTGGTAATACGTGCTAAAACGTGCAGCTTGGCGCATAATCTTGATGTTAATCTTGATCGACGCCGCCATTTTGGATGTTGTGTTGATAGTGTAGTCATTTATACTTGGCTCCCGAAAGGGAAACTGCTTTTACGTTGGTTTTGCCAGTGTACATGATATATATGTTCGGGGCATATTATCCAATCAGATCACCAGAAATTTCTTTGCAGTATAATAAAATGAGTAGTCTGCATTATAATATTACTAGTTTCCCTTGATTGTTGTCATTAAAGCGGAAAGAATGGTTGTCCTTAAAGCGGCGAGAATGGATTATTTTTTAAAATAAATGAATATAATTATCGTAGAATATTATCGTTTGTTGTCATTCTAAAACAAAAACACAGGGTTAAAACAAGTCATCCCTTCGTCAGGTTTGCAAATGGTGAAATGTCGGACCTCATACATTGTAACGTTAAAAGGATAACTAATGGTCGTTTGAGGCAACTAATGGTCGTTTACTTTTGCCATCAAATCATTAAAATGCATAGTTACTTACCTTGTTTAAATAAAAAACATCGAATGTCTATCGCAGTGACATCATCAAGTTCATGCACGTTTTACCAAGGTTTTAGTGACGTCAGATCTCAGTGACGTCAATTTTCATTGAATTGGGGCGCTCAGAAGAGAAATTTTCTTTTTCACCAGCGTAGATCTACTCAATGCGTGAAAAAAAAAGGCAAATTTCGCTGGATACAAGTTGTAATAGTAAAACTTTGCAGTATCATAAATTCATTGTACAGTCAGGTGGTTCACGGCTCCGGCTCGGGGCGACATGATTCGCTACAGCCCTGAATAAATTTCCAAGTCGCCTGACATATGACCGTACAACAAACAGCACCCGACAGTACTAAAACAATGATTATTATATTGTGAAAAAAGAGTAAATGCTCGTAACAAACCATAGTTCCTTTTCCCACAACGTTTATCTTATTGTTGAAAATCTTTATTTTCGGCCCTTTATATTACTTTCATTTGTGTGATTTGCGATAGTTTTCGGATGCTCTAAAAATAGCTTGTAAATTCACTAGTCACTTCAAACACCTGACTGGCAGGGATAAACCTACCTGTTGATTCTGCGGTCTCTGGTAACGGTCGTTTTTGTATTTCGCTGCAGTTGGTTTGGGAGTTCGAGTTAGATAGGCTACTTTTGTGACTAAGTTGTGTCTCTCCTCGACCTCGGCATTTCCTGTAACCAAATCAAAGCACTAGAATGATAAATCTAGGTTTACCTTTAGGCTGCTGAGCGCTGATATATGTGGTTCTGCTGACAGTATATATCAAGATCAGACTGCACAAAATGTACAGTCTGATCTTGGACCTACACTGCCCGTAAAAGCAACTAATGTCGGGTTCAACGCCTTATGATAAGATCAGACATTTAATTGAATCTGCGTTTATTTATCGTCGCCACCGGTTGCCCATATGGGTGACGCCCCGTGAAGGCTGATAGTATTGTTCCGGGGTATAGTGCAGATATACCCATCGTAAGTTACCTCTGGTTCTTTAATATAGCACCGTCACAAAGGACCTCGATTTAACGTCTTGTCTGAAGGACTATAAGTAATTTTAGATGGCCAGGCGTGGGAACCGAACCCACATCCTCAAGTGACCCGAAACACCACGTTCACGAGTCCTACGCTCTATCAACTGAGCTATGCGGGCTGGTCATAAATCAGACTTAACAGAACATGCAACAGTATGATAAACTACAAGGAGCCTGTATTCTGGTTCTTTAATCTACACTGACGGAGACTTGACTATAAACCATGTCAAAAGTATGCAGTCCCATACAAGCCCCAATCCACCTCCCAACAGAAAGCAAAAGAAAAAAGAATTCATTCTTTGGCGAACCAGTCGAAGATAACTGGTATTTGCGTATGTGTTTTTCGCTTGAGTTGACACGTCAATTGAACTTATTTTTGAAAACCTTCAACACTTTCTCAAATATATTTGAGCCAAGTTCTTTGTACAATTAAAAGCGGTGGCAAAAGTTTTAACCCAGGTCGGCCTGCGTAGTCAGACTTTTTGCTATCGGTAAATTTTCTATAAGTCAAAAGACTTGTCTACCTCGTGATTCAGTCGACTCAAGTCAGTTTGCTCAGTCGAATTATTCTGCTATAGGTCAATTTTCTGCATGTCAAAGGGCCATTCTACCTCGTGATTAAATCGATTGTTTTACAAAATTGATTTTAAAGCGGCACTTATACTCATTTTCAGCCAGTTTTAACTCATTTTGTCTTTATTTTATCAAACTATAGTCAACGGTCGATAGAAAATGCATTTCGCTGAGTTGCGGCCTTCCATGTAAACAGACACGTCGTTTCCGGTTTTTAAATCGAAAATTTCCGATATATCCGTTATACACTCGGGTAGATTCATATGATGATTCTGTCACGTGACTATATTTGACCTTCGCCCTGCGTCCAATGAGGTAAACAAATGAAAAATGTAGGCTTCTCTGTTGCAGGCTCGATTTTCAGACCGAGGTCGCGGCCTATATTCAAATTACACGGTATCCGACTCTAAGCGGAAACCAACGATAAATTTCCGTGACGCACCGCCATTGTTGACAGCTTGATCGTCAGCCAGTTTTCTTCTGACCAATGTTCGGTTTCTAATACAAATCTCCGTGTTTCTTTTTTTCAGTTACACCATATATGTCAGTAATTTATCCGTTTTTACACAAAGGACTGATTTCTGCACCATTCTAAATTGTTTGAAATTTAACAGCGTTTTTGCTCACCGGCTGTAGACGGGCATCTTTAAGGGTCCATAACTATGTGATGACTTGCTTGGTATAATGCATCACGGAGATGCGTTAAACCCCTTTTTGCCAGAGTATCATTTCAATTTGTTTCTGTTCGTTTGATAATCTGTGTGGTAGTTTGTTGTTTTCTTACCTGAGATAGATCTGGACTATAATAACCACAGCTATAAGGAACACAGCTAAAACAGCCAGGCCAATATACAAGTCTGAAATGAGACGCGTTGCATTAACAGCGCTTGAATATGATTTCTACTGTTTCTTTGCTGTCTTAAACATACGACAAAGTTTTTAACACACTTCCGTAAAGATTAATTTTAGACGTGCCCAAAACTATTTCAATTCACTTAATTGACACAGAATCATCGGATTCGGGTCTTTGAGTTTTGACCAAAGGCAGTTAATTCATTTTTTGTAATTTTGTTCTGTATAACCTAATATATAAGCCAATGTGTCCAACTGAGCACCCCCTCCCCTCCCCCAGTAATTCCCCCCTTTCAAAATTTTTAATTCTAAATCGAAAAAGTCGCTACTTTTATCGTGTTTTGCGGTAATTTATCTTTGATCTTGTACATGGAACGAACCAAATGGATAGATGTTATGAGACTTAAAAAGCCAAAACTTTGGGGGATGGAGAAAATGTGAAAAAGACAGACAAATGACTAGTCGTATTCTTCAGGTAATACAGTTGGACACCTTGTCCAATATATTAACATGAGCGAAGTATGTGGAGAAGATCAAGTTGGTGTTGATGCCAGGGGACGGTTATCCTGATGTTCAGTGTTCGAATGGCGTAGTGACCAAAACTCTGTCTGCAAAAAGATGAAAGTCATTCTTCTAAAAGCTGTACCTGTTTTAATGTTGTACATTGTTTCGACTTCGCTAAAATTGATAAGTAGCCAGTGGCTTAGAAAGAGAGTTGTTCGTAGTGCTGGTGGAGAAGCTTAGGGAACAAACTAATTAATACATATGAACCATGCTTTGTAAAAAGGGGTTTAATGGATCTGAAAGAGTAAACAACATAGGAATTAAAAACAGAAGGAGATAGAACAAAGATTATGGTCAATAGTTATTTTCTCTTATTCCAACAATATTTCCTAGGGTATAGCTTCTTATGGACGTTCAAACCTGGGATTATACAAATGAGTTCTATCGAAAAAGAGGACTAAGTCCCGATGGAGCAGTTGGTAGCGTACAGGACTTAGGACCAGGGGATCGCTGGTTCCAATTCCCAGCGCGGCCAATTTCTTTCCGAGGATTGATGATAATCATTGCGAAAGGATCTCTCTCACCGCTGACCTTTGTTTCGACAGCGGGTATGCGGGAAAGCAGTCAGGAAGCTTGGAAAGAAAACTGTGCAAAGCATTGGTAAAAGAAACCTCCAGGAAAGTCATAGAAAAGTTCACTGGCGGCTGCGATATAACTGTAGTTGTTGATTAAGGCGTTTAACATCATGCAATCATACAATCAACCGAAAAAGAAGGCCTTGTCAGCATAACAGAACTAATACAAAATGACTGTCATACCATACTGTTTCTCGTTGCCTTGGTTACTTGGTGCAACACTGACCTCTGTTGTGTTAAAGATGTCATCTTCAGAACCTGCTCAAAAGGAAAATAAATAGCTCAACTTTGCTTGCAGTTTCTTATGGGAAATTCATTAAAAAGATTTAGTCTTATCGTGATCTATAATTTCTATTATTGTTTGTAAAATTAATTTGTATACAGATTGGTCGTTCTATGCTGATTGGTCGTGATCTACGCCGTCTACGAAAGCCTTTTTTTGTCTAAGGCACCAAACGAGTAAATTTCTTAGGGCGCTAAATAACAAAAATGAATAATTCTTAACCTGTAGCAAACTGAAAATTTAAAAATTATGGCTGGTTTTGCCAAAGTACTTTATGAAATATCATAAAGTGTAGATCCAAAATCAGACTGCACGTTATGTGCTGTCTGATCTTGATCTACTAAGATCGCAAAAGCAATTTCATTCACCCTTGGCGTCGTAAGACTTTACAAAAAAAAAAAGCCCAAACACATACCAGTTTGGTTAAACTCAGAGAGGTAGATATCGCTGTAGATCATAGAAGACTTGGCCGTCACTGTACAGGTTAGACCTCGATCGTAGAGAATGACGTAGCGGAGATCGTCCACTGGAACCACTGGCAATCAATAGAGATATGGCTTGCAACACTCGAAAAGGAGCATTCGGACATTTGCGTAAAGTGTCGTCTAGGATCAGCCTGCGCAGTACGCTCAGGCTAATCCGAGACGGCACTTTACGACTACATTAGATATTGTGCTACAGTAGCCGGGTGCAAAACAGAAAAATACATAAAAACGGAAAGTGTCGTTTTTGATTAGCCTGCGCTGACTGCGCAGGCTGATCCGACACGACACTACGCAAATGTCCGAATGCCCCTTTTCGCGTGTTGCAGGCCATATTGAGGTTCTTATATGAGTGTATGTATTACTAGTATCATTTTGATCAAATAAGTTTGACTAAGATTATATGACACGAGCCTTGGCGAGCGTCATATACATTTCAGTTAACGAGTTTGATAAAAATGATAAGACAGAAACACAAATATGAGATTCTCTGTATCACATAAAACGAAAAACAGAAAAACTAGTATCCTGCATCACCTTTAGCCTAACCGTTCACGGGTTTATGTTTTTACAGATGTTCGGTTTGAAATGTGTACATACACAAGAATATAGCCTTGTGACATTTACACCAAAAGAAGAATGAAACAGTTTTTTTTTGCGGGGAGGGGGGGAAAGGTCGAACTCGAATTGTTCCCACAATTTTGGTGATTTTATACAACTTTTAGCAGCGATTCAGCGATTCTTGTTCTTATTAAACGTGAAAAACATAAAACTTTCCACGTAACAATGACGTCGCTCTCCCTCAAAATGGCGAAGTAGTACCAATTCTGGCAAGTGCCGCGGTTGGTTTCGCAGGCTTCGAGCGCTCATGACTAAAATATAACCAGGACCCGCACGCCCCCCCCCCCCCCCCCCAAAAAAAAGGATAATACAATAAGTGTATCTTCAAAAAGAAAGTCATGGGTTTGATACAACCCCGGAGATTTTATATGATAATCTCTTATACTGATCAAAAGACTCAGAGTCCCAACTCTTTACAACACAATCCCGAGATTTAATGACCCTAGGGAAAAAAGCCTTATAAAAACCTTGTTGGAAAATGAGAAAATGCTGGTAATCAACATTTTCTCCCTTTGCCACAAGGGTTTTAACACACTGTCAGGGCATCATTATGACGCAGTTAAGGATTACTATAACAGGGTCTCCAGTAAACTAACTGTGACTTTCTGCTTATTAAAAGGTGGGTTCTTCTACTATGGACAAGTCTTGGAAGAAATGAAAAATTGTCTCTGTTTTTGATCTTTATTGTCGGTCTCAAATATCAAGAGAACCGACCAAGAGAACCAACACTCAATTTGAGGAACTAAGTGCTTTAGATCTCTTCCACCAATCAAGCCAAATGCTCTCACTCCTCCGTGACTATTAGGTAAATCTCAAAAACTCTTTTCTCAAAAATCCTTTTTCAAAATCAAAACACACAGTGTTTCTTCAACAAATGCTAGTGACTGAGTGAAAAATATAGTCATGTGATTGATTTGGCGGGAAATGACCATTGAACCACGACACAGGTAGATAGATTGGCTCTACAGCCAAGTCATATGAAAAGTGACCCTGCCACATCCTTCCCTGCTCTGTAAAATGACGTCTCGTCATTCTAACTTCACCTAAAAATCACTCAAATGCCGCCATGCGACACATCACATATGTATACAAGCACAAAAACTGGCATCATTCTGGTTATCTGGTCATTTCCGTCTGCAATCTTCAAAACGTTCCTCCCCTCCATGAGAAAAAATTGCGTCCTCGCACTACAATATGAAATAAACATTAGTCAACAAATGGTAAAAACATGTCTGCATAAATAGTAAGATGAAAAGTCACTTTATGATAGAATCTAAAATACTGTATGCAACATTTCGATCAATTTGGTCTAAAATTCCCGAGGACGTCAAAATACTGAGAGCTTCTAATCTCGAATCATGTTGTGGTCTGATGGATATCTGTTGCATCTGATATGAATCGAACCACTTTGGTGCCCTCTTCTCTCTTTGTGATCTCCTAGGAATTGGGGTGGGAGTATTCTTTCTTTCTTCTCTGGTTACTGGATTTCTATCCCTTTGTCTTTCTCTTTCTCTTCCTTCATTCTGTCTATCTTCTATTTCTACACTGTGGTGCACTTCTCTTTGTCTTTGATGGTCTTCTTCTTCATTTGGCAACAACCTCTCCTCTTCATCTACTGTTTCTGCAGCCTCTTTTTCCACTGTATTCTGTTCTCTCTCGAACTCATGATGGCTCTCTGAGCCATGTCTTTCCTCTGAAGTGTCTTCCTTCACTTCATCCTCAGCACATCTATCCCTTCTAATCTCCATGGACTCATGGGCGTCCCCATGTAGATTTGTACCTCTTACAAATCGTGGTCCAACCGCTACTGTCTCCTCATCTGATTCATCACTTGAATCTTCATCTTTCTTGGTTTCGAAACCTTTTCTTTGCTCACTCTTCCTTCTCTCCTTTTCATCTCTTTCTGTGGCCACTTCTTTGTTTCCTTTCTCCAAAGAAAGTCTCTTCTTTGGAACTGGTTTCTCCATTTTTCTATCTCCTATTGGAAACAGATGATTCCTGTGAAGAGTTTTAACAGTGTTGGAGGTTTCTGATCTCACTCTATACACAGGAATCCTTTTGTTTGGCTGCTCTACGACGGTGTAGATGTCTTCTTCAAACCTATCCTGGATCTTATGTTTTCCTTCGAAAGCCAGTACTTTTACCAGAACTCTTTCACCGATGGAAAATTTTGCAGCTCTTGCCTTTTTGTCATACTCTGCTTTCTGTTTATCTTTGGCAGCATCTAAGTGTTTGAGAACAATTTTTCTTGTCGTTTCCATTCGATGCTGTAAATCTTCTATATATTCCTTGGTTGTTCGATTGGAATTTTCAGTTACTTGTTCGAAAATAGAATCTATCGGCAGTTTCGGCTTTCTTCCAAACATTATTTCAAACGGTGAATGCTTTGTTGAACTCTGTGGGGTGCAGTTATAAGCATAAACTAAAGAGTTGATGTATTTCTTCCAATCGGTTTTCTGTTCATTTTCTAATGTTCCTAACATTCCTAAAAGAGTTCGGTTAAACCTCTCTGGTCCTGCATTTCCTTGTGGATGGTAAATAGATGTTCTTGATTTTTCCATGTTTGTAAGATGACAGAGTTCCTTTAATATATTTGACTCGAAATTAGCGCCTTGATCTGAGTGTATTCTTGTTGGAATGCCATAATGAAGAATAAAGTTGTTGTAAAAGGCGTCTGCTGTTGTTTTCGCAGTTTGATTTTTTGTAGGGATAGCCATGGCAAACTTGGTGAAATGATCTGTAATAACTAATATATTGCATATCCCTCCTTTTGACGGTTCCAGTGTCAAATAGTCCATGCAGACTAATTCCAATGGATAGCTGGTGTTTACATTTACTAAAGGCGCTCTAATGTCTGCACCACACTTTCTTCTGACACACCGGTCACAGTTTTCTATCCATTCCTCTGCATCTTTGGTCATGCCGGGCCAGAAAAATCGTTCTCTTAACAAACTTATTGTTCTATCTCTTCCAGGATGACCTATGTCGTTATGAAGACCTTTCAAGACATCATTCCTGTAGCATTTCGGCAACACTAGTTGCTCTACAGTCTCTCCTTCGTCTTTTATCGTTCTATAGAGTATTCCTCTCTTCATAGTAAAATGTCTAAACTGCTTTCTCATTATAATGTCTTCTTTGGTGAGATTCTTTGTAGGGATTCTCCTATCTATCACTGCTATCCTCCATCTCTCTATGACATTATCTTGTCTCTGTTGCTTTCTTATCTCTCTAAGCTCTATCTGAGCCATAGTTTGTCCCATATCATCTGTTGCATCTATAATGTTGATGTGGGTACAGATGGTCTCTATTAATGGATTTGTGTCTGTATTGCTACAAATGGCTTTGACAACATCATTTTTCATTTCCACTATCTCACTTCCTAGCTCTTGGACTCTTTCATGCGGGTATCTAGACATACCATCCGCATCAGCATTGTTCATTCCAGATCTATACTGGATATCAAAATCGAATTCTCCAAGAGCCGATGCCCATCTCTGGCCTGTAGCATCTAATTTGGCTGTTGTTAAGACGTATGTCAACGGGTTATTATCCGTTAAAACCGTAAAATGGTTTATAGCCAAATATTCAGAGAATTTCTCTGTTACAGCCCACTTTAATGCTAGGAACTCAAGCTTGTAGGCACTGTAATTCCTTTCAGCTTTGTTAAGAGCTCTACTAGCATAGGCTACTACTCTCTTGTGTTTTCCATCACTTTGGTACAGGACTGCTCCGAGACCTTTTCCTGACGCATCTGTGTGGAGCTCGAAGGGTTTTGTAAAATCCGGATAAGCCAAAATTGGAGGATTAGTAAGTATTTCCTTTAGGTGTTCAAATACATGCTGCTCATTTTCTGTCCAGGTCCAGGGTTTTGTTTTGGCACTATTCTTCTTGAATGTTGTAGGTGGCAACAGATCTGCTAAGGGTCTTGTAATTTTGGAGAAATCCTTAATGAATCGTCTGTAATAGCCACAGAATGCCAAAAATGACCTAAGTTCGTCACCATTTGTTGGAGTAGGCCAGTTCCTGATCTTGTCTATTTTGCTGGGGTCTGTTTCAACACCATTTTCGCTTACAATGTGGCCTAAAAATGGAACCTTGTCCTGAATGAAGAAGCATTTTTCAGGAGAGAGTTTCAGCTTACACTCTTTCAATCTTGTCAACACAAGATCTAGACGTCGTAAATGCTCTTCAAACGTATCCGAGAAGATGATCAGATCGTCTAGATATATGACACATATAGTCATATTATAATCGCCTAGACACTCCTCCATAAGGCGTTGATACGTTGCCGGGGCATTAGTCAACCCAAATGGCATCTTGACATATTCAAAAAATCCAAGATTTGAGACACTAAAGGCTGTTCTTTCCTTGTGTATCTCTTCAACCTCTATCTGATGATACCCAGATTTCATATCAATGGTAGAAAAGTATTTGCTCCCTTGCAAAACATCAAAGATTTCTTCAATCTTTGGTAGAGCGTATGCGTCCTTTACGCTTCTCTTGTTCAACATTCGATAATCCACACACATCCGGAGCTTCCCATTTCTCTTCCTGACCAAAACCACGTTAGAGGACCAGGGTGACTTGGACTTTCGTATTATCCCTGTTGACAACAGCTGTTCAATATGTTGTCTTACTTCAGACACCATAGCTGGAGGGATTCTTCTAGTCTTTTGCTTAAAAGGTGTATCATCTGTTAGATCAATGCGATGCTTTATCTTGTCGCAAAATCCAATATCAGATTCTCCAGTAGAAAAAATGTCAATGTGCTTCAGCAACAGACTGTTGATGTTGCCTAACTGATCCGGATCCAATTTCTTGTTTGTGTCTATATGGACCTGCTTCAAAATCTCATTTTCTTCAATGTTTTCTATGTGATCCTCTATGTCTTCCACTTTGACTGGTTGTAGTTCACATAGTATTGTCTTTGGAGAAATCACAACACTATTTGTTGTAACATTTGAAATGGTTACATTTACAACTTTGGTCTTTCCATGTTCGTAATCGATTACTTCAGGAGAAATGTCAACAAAGTCGGGCAAGGAAGAGTCTAATGATTCGTGTAGGAGAGCCGTTGTTTTGGGATGGCCTATTTCTTTATCGGTAAGTCCTTTTATCGTTCGTGTCTCGTTTGGTCCTAAGATGATCTTTTGCAGCTCTGCAGATCTTATAATAGCAATTTGATATCCATTCTTCCTTAATTCTCTGTCTCTGAGGACCAAACCTCTGAAGGCAAGATACCATGGTGTTTGCAATGCAGCACACTGTAAAAATTGATGTCCAAAATTGTGCTGACACTCTTGTAATAAAACATCTAGAATATTAGTTCCCAATATAACTGGAGTTGAAGAAGAATAATTGGTGTCAGGTGTCACCAGAAATAAACATGAAGTAGTGGACGATTTTGGAACGCCATCTAAAACAGTAAGATCAGCTTCGATGTATCCACTGTAAGGTAATGGCTGTCCATCAGCACATTCAACCTTTATAATATTATCCAAAGGCTGGATTTCAACGCCTGAAAGATTGTCTTTATAAAAAGACTCTGATACAGTGCTGATACAGCTTCCTGTATCTACTAAAGCGTTAGCTCTAGTGTTCTCTATTTGAATGGAGACCTCATTGGTGTTTCCGACTAATTTGGGGTCTTTCTTTCCGGTGCCTAAGTGCGACCCACCAACAGAGGCACATACTAGTTTGGGCAGTCTTTAGCTATATGACCATATTGTTGACAATTGTAGCATTGTCTTTTTACTGCATTTGGACAATCTTTGATCATATGCCCTTTTCCATTGCAGCCAAAACAGGTAGGTACAAAAGTGGTAGATCCTAACGGTCTCTTCTTTCTCTCTCCGCCCTGATTGTGACTATCTTCTCTGTAGTTTCCTCTCTGTTTTTGTCTCCTGAACTTTTGTTGGTTAGAGTGTCCTTGATTTTGTTTTATGTCTTCTTGCTGCTTTTCAATCTTGTCAATTCTCTCATTCAACTTTTGTAGCAGCTCTTTTATTTCTCCAAGTTCGGATGGCTTCTTATCTACATTCACTTGTGCATGGCATTGTTTCTGACTGCTAGAAGTCAAGTCAGCTTCAATTTTTCTTAGTTCAATCTTGAACATGTCATAATCCTGAATGACATCATTTTTGTATGTAGCCATGTGTTTGATATCAGTTGTCAATCCATGGTACAGCACTCTTTGTAAAATTTTGTCATCCTGGGGTAATGCACCAAGTGTGACTGCTTGGGAATAAATTTCCTCCAGTCTAGTTGAATATTGTGTGATTGTTTCCTTCGGCAACTGTTGACACGAGTAAAATTTTCTCAGAATGCTCTCTTTAGACTCTATTGTTCCATAGATACTTTGGAATTTCTGTAGAACAGCTTCCAATGTTACTCCAGGTCCTAGTCTCCTGAGTATGTCTGCTGCAGTGCCTTTAACAGCTCTCCTAATTCCAAGAAGAATCTGTTCCTTGGTGAAAACTTTTTCAGTCAATAATGACGTGATCTCGTAATTAAAAGTCTCCCATGATGTGTCGCTTTTGCTTTCATCACCATAAAATGTGGAAAGTTTCGGAAAATGGTGAGACGTAGTTGATGGAGATGGATCATGATCTGATACAAGTTTTCCAAACTGTGACAGAAATCGAAGCAAGTCAGTAGATGTCTCAACCTGTGGCACAATATGCAGTTGGTGAAAAGCATCAATAAGTTTCCTATCACTTTCCGAAAATCCACCTGCAGCCATTCCAATCTTGCTCTCCTCTGTATCTGACATGGTGTATTTGTAATAATACCTTATCCTTTTATGACAAAAGGACTAGAGTCTCCAATGTTACAAAGTGTAACAAATAATTTCTCTCTCTGTCACAATGTTGTGGAACTGTAAGCTTGTAAAATGTAATGCAGATGTTCTATCTGCAGATCCAAGGTGAAGTGTAACACTCTAATTACTTCCCTTTTATTGTGGTGTGGTACTATATCACAGCTCCAGGTGAAGCAAAAAAATTTACCTCCCTTTGATGAGGCAGCACAATATCACATTTGCAAACACTTTTCTTATTACCTCCCTTTAATAACAAGGTAGCAAACTCACATATGCTAAAAAAAAATTTTTTTTTTTAATTACCTCCCTTTACTAGGTAATTACACTGGGATACCTTGTATATTCACACAATAGGGTATGTCACTTCCCTAAGTTAAATAGGGTACAAAAGTAAAGGGTCACAATGATTATCAATGGTATATTTGATATGGGTGCATAGTAGGTAAAGGGTTTCACTGTAAGTAAAGGGTAGCAAGGGTCTTGATATTAGGATATATCAAGTAAAGGGTGTTGCTGTCAATCAAACTAATAAGTTTCCCTGAAAAAATCAATACAAAACTCTAGTATTTACAAACAATGAGCTTAGTAAATGACATTACACTTTTGTTGTCTTCTGCCACAATGTTTTCTTTTACCTCTCAATAATTTCCTCCCCTTATTCTACAAAGGGTATCACATAGCCATGTATGGCATAAAGTATTTTCCTCTACAATGTTTTGCAACTCAGTGGTTACTTCCCTTTATGTTAAAAAGGTATCACACATTTATGGTCAGCGATTATTACCCTGTGGTGATCCGCTCACTGTATCACTACATTAACATGGACAGACAGTCAGACAGAATGTTTGATTCAAGCGTGTACTGGTATGAAAATTATTTACAGCATCTATAATGTGGTTATTTACAAAGTCAAATGATCAATTCTTCTGTGAAAAAAATATGCACAGAAAATTTTCAAATCAATTCATGTCATAAGAAATTGTTCAATTTCACATGAGATGAAATATAAAAAAAATCCAGTGAAGTGCAATCGTATGATTCCACAGTACAACAAGAAGCTCTGATATGAAATAGGGACAGAGTGCTGTTCCTACATAATATCAAGATCAATTTATAATATAGTAATCAATCAAATTGATTACTATAAAAAAATTAATTAATCTAATAATTAATGCATACAAGTGCTATCAAATATGCATTAAACAAAAATAAAAATTTCAATTGAGTTGTCACTATGTAATTATTTCTGCAAAGTGACAATTAATTTCAAAAAATAAAAAAATCTGACAAAGTTCAATGTTTCAGTTAACTAGCCAAACTTGTTTATTTACCTGTAAGAAACAAAGTCAAAGGTCAACCGAAAATGCAGGTAACATTCAGGCAGCCAATGAAAAAGTATCAGCACGCTGAGGTTAAGGTTCACTGGAAGTCACATGACATGGAAGGTCAACCACAAAATGCAGGTTACATTCAGGCAGCCAATGAAAAGGTATCAACACGCTGAGGTTAAAGTTCACTGGAAGTCATATGACATGAAGCCGGGAACCAGCAAAGAAAATTTAACAAATGGGTCCACCATACAATTCAACTATGAAGCAAGCAGGGAACCAGACCAAATTGATGATGTCAGAACAGGAAGTAGAGACTATCCAATCAGAAACAAAAAATCCAACATGAAGTGAATATCAACCAATCAAAATGGAGGACTGGGAAGGGTCGAAGTTCAAATGGAAAATGACAACAGGGTAGGGATAGACAGAAGAAAATATAGATGTGTTAACCAGTTGTTAGTACAGAACCTGTGAAACACACTCAGACTGAAAAATACTTGCACTCAAAAATGATTTCTCTCGTACAAAAAATACCAGGTAATTCAAATAAGATCTACAATAGTAAACAACAATAGCAGAAATTTAGTGAACCTTACCACTTGGCTATTTTGGCTATTTCAGTCAAAGCAACCAGGCGATAACAATTTTCATACAAACATCATGCAAGAAGAGGATAGGGCAGTAAGTAGTGTTATGGGCTATACCATTTGGCTGATTTGCTCATTCAAAACAAAGCAACCATATGATAAAAAAAATTACGAAAACATTGTGGTTCAGGGAGATAATACAAAATTTTAGACAAACATCGTGGAAAAGGGAGATATTGAAGTCAGTGATACATTTACAAATAAAACATCTACTTACAGATTCCAATCCTAAATCCTAAAATACACAAACACTTATCCTAGAGTTTCTGATTTATCTAACTAATCAACTTTTCACTGTAGCACAGTTCCACTGTTCAGATCAGACTCGCTCCTAATCGATCACAATCAGCTGTTCTACCAATCACCCGCGATGTAGACACACATACAACAGTCAGTTTATTTCATCTCCTCCCCCCTCAAAATAAAAATCTGTCCTCAGGTGAGTAAAGGGTGTTCCCAATAAAACGTAAAACACAGGCAAGTATGTGCGATCATGCAGATCACGACTCAGTTCACTGTTCAGCACTACCTGTAGCCTTTGAATAGATTAATCCATTGTCACAACAATTCTTCCATGGGTTAGTCCAAGTACACAACGTTGGGCGCCAAAATATAACAGGGTCTCCAGTAAACTAACTGTGACTTTCTGCTTATTAAAAGGTGGGTTCTTCTACTATGGACAAGTCTTGGAAGAAATGAAAAATTGTCTCTGTTTTTGATCTTTATTGTCGGTCTCAAATATCAAGAGAACCGACCAAGAGAACCAACACTCAATTTGAGGAACTAAGTGCTTTAGATCTCTTCCACCAATCAAGCCAAATGCTCTCACTCCTCCGTGACTATTAGGTAAATCTCAAAAACTCTTTTCTCAAAAATCCTTTTTCAAAATCAAAACACACAGTGTTTCTTCAACAAATGCTAGTGACTGAGTGAAAAATATAGTCATGTGATTGATTTGGCGGGAAATGACCATTGAACCACGACACAGGTAGATAGATTGGCTCTACAGCCAAGTCATATGAAAAGTGACCCTGCCACATTACGACCCCTACCTCATCGGTAAATATCGACGTTTTTGTAAAGGCTATTCGGCCAATCTCGGCGGCTACCGTCTTTTAATATGAGAGTTACGGGCCGTAGACTCACTAAATTACCGGTAAATATCGTGTAACATCGACGTTTTCATAAAGGCTATTCGGCCAATCGCGGCGGCTTTCGTCTTTTAATATGAGAGTTAGGGGTCGTACACCTTAAAGGTGTAAAAGATATAGGACAAAGTACACTCAAGCATATACGATGGCGACGGTTGGGATGTACTGGTAAAAATGAACGTAGAATACGTAGAGCGCACGCGTTATCAGAGTTTTTCATTTCGGTCAGAACGACCACAATAAGTGGATTTGCTCAGCAAACCAGCTTCAGTTTAGTAGTGGGCTGACTTACTGATTGATTGATGACGAATATTTGGACTATGGTGATGATTATGATGATGTATCAAGTAATTGCCCCTTTTTGCCATCAATGTTTTCAACTGCTAAAAACCCGTCACGTATCTCTGTGTTTATTGTTGAAATTCCCTTTTATTTGAAATAAAAATAGTCGATTGAAAAAGACGCAGATAAACTCATGGGTATTGGCAGATAATTTACATCTGCATTTTGACATTCGATTTTTAAATTTATTTATTTTACTACAGAATTAAATTTCATCGTCCTCAATGCATACAATGTATCAGGTGGTCATTAGAATTTTGATACTAGTTATTATATAAAATTACTTAAGATAGGGCATTATTGTGACAGAATCTGTTTGCAACTCTGTTGTTTAACCCTTATTCTACTAAATAAGTTAAATCAACTTTCAAGTCGATAGTAAAAACCTGATTAATGCTACTTCAAACTTATTATTTGGAGAAAAATATCTCCTAACACACCCGTCACACATTCCGAAAATTATTGCGAAACGGACTCAAACTGTGTTCGAACGGAGAAGACGTAGTGGCAACGTTTTACGACCTGTTTACGAACTTCATGGACGGGCTAAGACGGGAAGGGTGCTCCAGAACTTTGAGCCTGCTCAAAATTTTTTGCCGTCCATCCCGTCCTGTAGTTAGACGGAGGGACAACGTACTTAAAAAGAGATGGACGTACTATAAACGAAACTGCCGTACTTCGATCCATTACGGAAATGTTACAACGTGGTGCAGTCGGGCATCAGTTGGCAGTACGAGTATGTTGGCAAAACGACCGAAATTACACGTTCTGCTCCGACCACAACCCGTTTTGCGGTTTTGTTAGGTCAGGATTAAACGTTCAAAGATCTAGTTTGGTGTTACGGGGCTCTTAGGCATCATTAGGTCAAAATTACACGTTCTTCTCCGACTGCAACGCATTTAACGAATCTGTTAACACGAGGTGAAACGTTCTAAGATATAGTTTGGGGTGACAGGGGCTTTATCAGACTGTATGGATTCAAGATCAGGCTGCACGTTCTGTGCAGTCTGATCTTGATCTACAATGTCTGCAAAGGGCCACTGAGTCGCGTTTAGGAGCCTAAGTGTCAATTGATCCTTGGTCTACACTGTCCGATGTTGTGAAAGTTTTCCTGGGAAAATAATTTTGAAATTCATATTTCTTATAATTATACTATCGGTTCGAAATTTTCCGTTGTAACTTATTTCGCAGTATAAGAGTAGATCCAAAGAGCAACATAAGCAACTTTTTTTTTTTTTCAGAGAGCATCGATTAAGATCAAACTGTACGAAGCATGTACTCTGATTTTGGGTCATTATCGCTCGCTTCTTCATTGAAATTAATAACTATTGCAACCGAATTGTAGTCTATCCATCGGTTTAAAAGATGAGTACATAGCTGAGCCACGCTCTGTGTAAGAGGCTTAATGCATCTGCAAAAGCTGTCGACTTACGTCAACCTGCGCAGTCCGCGAAGGCTGACTTTGGTCGAAACTTTTTGTCACCGTTGAGTTTCTACATGTCAAAGAACCACTCTTACTCATAATTCAGTTGATTTTTAGAACAAATAGATCCATATGGCTTGCAACACGCGAAAAGGGCATTCGGACATTTGCGTAACGTGTCGTCTCGGATCAGCCTGCCCAGTCCGCGCAGACTAATCCGAAACGACACTTTCAGTTTTTATGTAATTTTCTGTTTAGCGCAAGCCCACCCTGGAGAGATCTTACGTTCTTGCTCCAGATCAACGTAACTGCTCCCGCCAATTGAACGTACCCGCTCCAGGTAAAAACATGGCTGCGCCCTAGAATTTTGCTAGGTAAGCACCAAAACATACATCTTTGACAATCAGATGAATAGATATGCAGTAGACGGTTGTCGCACGGAATGTCTGGGATGTCAGTGCATATTTCTGTATTGTTCTTTTGGTTGTTGGTTGTTTGTTGAAGACGTATAATCCGACAAACTTCCGTCAGCGACTATGATTTCTTGAAAATCAACACGCGGAAGTCAGCAAAAGCATTTTAAACATACAAACACGATATTCTGAAGTTTGTGCTCTGCCAAGTGATTCATATATGCTTTATTCACCACAGTTCTAAACAAAAAATATACGATGTTCATTATCGAGCAACTTTCTGTCATTTTTATAGGCAACGCTCCACGCTCCAAAACTCAGTAAAACGATCCAGCTCCTGAGTTGAAACAGAGTACGATATTATAAGCGATTGTCTACGAGTTTAATCAAACAATTTGTTTTTTTGATCAATATGTATAACTGTCTGTCTGTCCGTCTTTCGGTCTTTCTGTCAGTCAGGTTTCTTGTCCTGATTTTTGATGCTTTTGAAATGAAATTATCATTATATACATTAAGAGCTTGATGACAAACAGAATCATGCACAAGGTCCATAACTGTCATAACTATCATGCACAAGATCCATAACTATTATTTATAACTATCATCTTCGATATCGTCATCACAAGACTCCTCTTCGTTAATGTAAATGAATAATAATTATCATCAACGAACAACCAACCATATGCCTTGTCAGCTGCACACCTAAAAGCATCTAGTTATATCTAATACTATGATTTAAATATGTATAGATTTTTTTCACTTTTCACACCTTTGCAAAACAGTAGACCCTAATTAGATCTTAAAGTAGCTTACGAATGTCGAATGACGAATTTGTTTCAAATTAACAAGCCTTTTTTTGTGAAATACACTATATAGATGCATAGTTTGTGATTTTTTGCACGAAAACAGATCCGGTAAATTCTTAAATCTTTTGACACCAGAAAACGACATAGGCAAATAATGCAGTCCCAGATCAGCCGCTACCGAAGCTGGCGGTGCCTGATCATGAGATTTCACTATTTGCGTGTAGTGTTACTATAGATAAGGGGTAAAAAAGGAATTAATGTAATTATCTACGGCAGGTTTTTTAAAGGTATTTTCATATTTTCATACTGAAAGAAACCATGTTGCAGACGATTTTTTTTATTAGACACCCAATGGGTTAATACTCGTACATTTAAAACGCTCACTTATAAATCATGTATGTTTTATTTTCAGATAAAATGTGAAAACGATGGGGAAAAGGAAGAAGACAAATCTTTGGCTTAATAAGCCAAAAAGGCGACCAAAGACATTTTATACTCAAATAAGAAAAATCAAGTTGCAGAAAAGAGTTTAAAATGTAACTAAACTGAAAGATACTTATCTCATTGGATAGAATACATTGTGAGAAAAGGAAAAAATGCCCAATGTTTTGCTTAGTATTCTACATCAGTTTATTTAAAGTATGAAGTATTTGGAAAGGATTAAAACATACAGGTTTTTTTACAGTAGGCCGTGTAAAATATGTTCACTAACCACAACACCAAATAAGGATGACAATGTAATCTTAGAGATGTGGCTATGCCACAGTGTTGAACACTGCACTTGTTCTTTTCGGGTGTATTACATTTCTGTAGAATTTACTGTAGAATTTACTATTTAGCCTCAAACTAATATATAAACCGATGTCTATAGATGTTCAGCTGATTTGGAATATATAGTTGGTCGTTCATAATGACAATTATTGCTATTATCAACGGTGACGAATCTATGGCTGTGACCACGATAATTAATATAAAATCTTGACCAAAATGACAAAATTGTTTACTGTAACTCGAAGACTTACGCTTACCGTGTTTCAACCCAGGAGCTGGATCGTCGTATTGAATTCAGGAGCATGTTACGTTGCAATGCAAAAATGGCAAAATATCGCTTTATAATTGCAATGTAAATTTTTTCGGTTTATAGTTGTGAGGAATAATCATTATATAGGTCATCTGACACAGTACACACTTCAGAATACCGAGTATATATGTTTTACAAAGGTTTTTGGAGACTCCAAGTATTGATTTTCCAGAAATCGTAGTCGCCGACGGAAGTTTGTCGGATTAAACGTCTTCAACAAACGATTAACCACCAAAAGAACAACAGATTAACGTGCACTGACATCCCAGACATTCCGTGCGACAACCTTCAACTGCATATCTATTTATTAACATGTCAAAAAATTATGTTTTTGTGCATACCTTGCAAAATCTTGTGTGAGCGGCCATGTTTTTACCTGGAGCGGGTACGTTTAATTGACAGGAGCAGTAACGTTGATCTGGAGCAAGAACGTAAGGTCTCTCCAGGGTGAAGTCTACTGTAGCACAAAATCTAATGTAGTCGTAAAGTGCCGTCTCGGATAAGCCTGCGCGGACTGCACAGGCTGATTCGAGACGACACTTTACGCAAATGTCCGAATACCCCTTTTCGCGTGTTGCAAGCCCTATAATGTAACGACGGGCCTGATGCACTACATCATGAAGATGCCTTCTCCCAGGGCGCCGCTTGTATCTATTTTGGTTATTCATGGCGAAAGCCCAGACTAATCATGTTGTCTGTTCTCACCATTGAAGAAAATTTAAATGTGGTTGAAAATGTCAGGGATGAATCACAAAAGCAAATTCTAGACTTGTAGGTTCCCAATACGATTTACCAGGTTTTGCAAAAACAATTAACACATTCATTAACACCAATTACAATCACGCATTGTGGCTCTGATCCAGGAAGTTTTGGCATTCTTATGACTTCCGGTTGCACTACAATGCGGAACATCTTGGTGTTTTTCGCCACACACGATCAGCAGATAATTGTATAGACTGGATGTTCGTGCTGGTGTAGAATAAATATTTACTAATTCAGTTGCAGGCAAAACTGTCTGGTTTTTCGTAACGATTGTTAATTACTCCTCACTTCAATGAATATTTGAGAGGGGCGGGGCATTGAACAGAGATTTTTTGCCTGTAGCACTCCTTGTGCAGAAAGTGCGGCGTCGAATTCGACTGTATTACATTTGCAGGTTGAATTCAAATGTCGGTAAAAAGGTTATGTGCAGTCTGATCTTTGTCTAGACTACCCGAAACTTAGTCTCAGCAATATTTTTATAATCATTAGGAAAATATTCTTTCAACCAGTCATGATGATGATGATGATGATGATAATTATTAACATGATGATTAGGTTGATGATGTTTATGATGATATTGAGAATTATGATGATTTTAATAGATTCTTACCATAAAACGAAAACCAAAACCGCATAGGGTCAGGGTTATCCCCGCTGAGAAATATCGTGACGTCCCCACACGCCGTTATAGAGGAATTCACTTTACTGACGTCACAGAGCGCGTACGTCGGAAATGGTTTGCCCGTGCACGTTGCTTTCGTCATAAAGATAACGCCGTCACAGTTGGCGTCCGACCCGTCCTTCCCGGCCGTAAGTAGTATCTCGTGTAGATATATGTGTACGTAATGGTCTTTGGGTACTTTGATTTCCCATTTACAGGTTCTGTAAAATGCAATAAGACATGCTCTGTGAAAAGGAGGTTTCATGCATATGCAAAAAGTGTCGACCCAGGTCAGCCTGCGCTGTACGCAAAACTTTTTGTTTTGGGCAAATTTTCTCTATGTCGAAGGGCTAGTCTACCTCAAGATTTAGGCGATTGTTAGACAAAAGGTATTTTATAAATCCAAAATTACTTGATGACTTACTTGGTTTAATGCATCAATGAGATTCATTTAACTCCGTTTTGCCTGAGTATGGCTCCAAAAGTATAGATTAGTGGCACTCTTGTTTGAAAAATGAGATTCCACGACTAATGTTCTTTTCGTATTGCATCAAATAAAGCAATTCGTTGCATAATGCGTATGCATTTTGTCTAAAAACTGGATGAATCAGGCGGTATAATAGTCCTTTGACAAGCAGAAAATTTAAAAGTAGCAAAAAAGTTTCGACCAAAGGTCAACCTTTGCAGGCTGACCAGTTTCGATACTTATTGCAAATGCATTATGCCATTTTTTTTTCGCAAAGCAAGACTCAGATGTTTTAAAAATTTTGCGATGCACAGAACAAGCAATCTAATCTTGATCTACACTGTCCGATTTTTTTCCCCGATATCCTTCTACCTCTTTCAGTCAAGTTCGAAATTGCAATATCTTGGTCTTTTACCTTTTCCCAACTAGACTACTAGTATTACTACTGATGCTTCTAATAATACAACTTCTAATCTTACTTTTATTACTTTTTGTAATACTCCTTTGAATACTATTAACTATGATAGCAATACAAAAAGAGGAGGAGGAGAAGAAGAAGAAGAAGAAGAAGAAGAAGAAGAAGAAGGAGGAGGAGGAGAAGACGGACAAGGAGTAGTAGGAGGAGTATGAGGAGGAGAAGGAGAAGAAGAAGTAGAAGAAGGAGTAGGAGGAGAAGATGGACAAGGAGTAGGAGGAGGAGGAGAAGAAGAAGAAGAAGAAGAAGAAGAAGAAGACGGAGGAGGAGGAGGAGGAGTAGGAGTAGGAGGAGAAGATGGACAAGGAGTAGGAGGAGGAGGAGGAGGAGGAGGAGAAGAAGAAGAAGAAGAAGAAGAAGAAGAAGAAGAAGAAGAAGAAGAAGAAGAGGAAGGAGGAGGAGGAGAAGGAGGAGAGGAAGAAGAAGAAGAAGAAGAAGAAGAAGAAGAAGAAGAAGAAGAAGGAGGAGGAGGAGGAGGAGGAGATAAAAAGGTTCTGTACCTGAACTGTGTTTCCGAAGGATACTGCGGACTGGTTATAAAACCTTGTCTTTCTTTTATCCTCACAGGTGAAGGCTCGCATTGTTTGATAATGTCTGTGTCTGGAAACATAATATAACCCTTTACCGCACAATCTCTAATTTTAATGCCACTGAAGGAGAAGGCTATTGGAAAACATTATGGGAAAAGGTGAAAATGCTGGTAACCAGCATTTTCTCCTTTTTCCAGAATGTTTTCTACCCTTTCCTAGAAAACTCATGTTATTTGAGCCATACTGTATTTGATTTGTTGTATGCAAATACTTACAATATGGTTGAGTCTAAAATTTTGTTGTCTGGTAAAGGATTCAGCTATGAACATGATTTTAAATGCATCCTGATATTTTTCTAAAGCTCTCCTACCAAACCAATAAAATTCTAAATGAAAGAATCTCAAAAAATGAGTTTATTGAATAAGACTCCGGGACGCCGAAGTTATCGCGCGTTGTTTCATCAATGTCAAAGGTCACGGTCACCTTTCAAGGTCACTGGACTCTACCAGATGACTTGAATTTTGACTTATCTATATTGAAAACACTGGTAATCGACATAGTTATTCTAAACGAAATTGGCTCTAAAAATGGGTTCTCTCTAAAAAATTAAAAACATTGTGGGAAAAGTATTTTCTCTTTTTCCCATATTTCTTTCAGAGGCCGTCTTCCCAGGGGTTGTTACAACACGAGATTGTTTGTTATAAGAACAATCCACAAAAATTGTAAATGCAACATAATTATGGTGTTGTTGGTGGACAAAGGACACTGGGATCTGAACACCGACCCAAGTAGCTTATGCGGAAGGTGAACTTCAAGATCAGACTGCACAGAACGTGCAGCCTGATCTTGAATCTGCGCCGTTCGCTACCTAATGCTGAATTTTGACAAACATCCTCTTGATCTGCACCGTAACTTGACTTTTAGACCTCGTAAAGAACATGCGTTTGTTGGTAGCGAAATAATTCGTGAAGAAATAGTGTTTGTGGACATGGCTGACCGCGTATCTATAGTGACCTTTAGTTTATCTCTGTACTAAACAGTCCCGTGGTTTAACTTTCCTAATCGAAAAGACTTTTGAAAACATTGTGGAAGAAGGGGAAAATGCTGTTAATCGGAGTTTTTTTTATCTTTTCCACAATGTTTTGTACCTTCAAAAAAAAACCAATTTTTTTTTTTAGTCACATGTATATTTTCCGTCTGGAAATGCTCTCAATAAGGACTACTCGTAGACTAATTTTTTTTTCGTGTTTTGCGCTAATTACTTTCATTCGATTTATACAATAGTTCAGTTCCATTCTGAAGGAAGATAAACTTTAATTAGACGGTGTAGATAAAAGATCAGACTACAATTTTTGTGCAGTCTAATCCTGATCTTTGCCATCCGCAAAAGTTACTTCTGTTTACCATGGTAGGGAAAGAATTGACAGTACTGACCTCGGACGCAGACATAGTTGACATTGAATTCCTTCGTCATCTGGCCATTATTTGCCACGGAATGCGTCTCGCAGAATCTCTTGGGCTCGCAAGCCGACATACCCATACACATACGTCGCAAATTCATGTAGCTACGTTCCTGTAACTGCCGATTGACCTTCGTACCGGAAGTGGATGGTACGTTGTTAATCAGGATCTTCTCGGTGCTTTCACATCGGAAACTAAGCGCCCGGCGACCACAGATTGTTGTATTACAGCTTTGCCACAAAACTGGAAAGAAAGAAAGAAAGAACATGTGACTAGGCATATTTTTTCTTGAGTTCTTCTTGTTTAAACCTCTCTTTCAACCAGTCACCACACGATCCAATGTTTTAACACCCCTGAAGAAGAGGGATTTTGAAAACATTGTGGGAAAAGGAGAAAATGCTGGTGATCAGCATTTTCTCCTTTTCCCACAATGTTTTTTGCACTTTCAATGAAAACTTGCTCTCATTTCGACCACATTTAGTTTGTCGTCTACAAATGCTTTCAATTTGAACACACCTACAATTTTGTCGTCTGGTAAAGGGTTAACTTTTACACTTGAAGACGACTTAATGCGTCTTGCAAAATGCAGCCTTTGAAAAAAATCACGCCAAAAGGATTGAACAATATAGAGAATTTTCATAGTATGCCACATTATTTTAACATCTGTATTCGTTTGATTGGTTATCTGATGATTTTTTAAGCTTTAAGTCAGCTGAACAACTGTTTCCGGGGACAAATTAATGCTGGAAGAGGAAAAGCAGCGCCAAGAACTTGACGGCTGACATCATTTTCTTCCGACAACGGCCTTGTGACAGTACATTTTGTGCAGTCAGATCTTGCCCTTCTGTTCCTCCGCAGAAGGAACAACAATTGCTCCGAGAACTGTTCGGTTAGAAACAGGTGGACTTTAACAGAAATTTGACTGCATAAGCTAAGACGGCGTGTTTACATAACAATATTCTATATACATGTTAAGTTGGCAACAAAACAACATACTGCAAATTTTTCAATCAAAGAGGATGAAACAATATGTACTGCCCTAGATACCTGAACTCAAGATGATGTAAATACTTTTACGTAATGGCTGTAATCAGATTTTGACAGCAATTACGGAAAAAGAGCATTTTTTTGTATCAAGTAATTGCACGCCCAGGTGTCTGCAAACTTTTAAAACGTTTCAAAAACATTTATCTTTGTACTTCTTGTGTCACTTGTCATACGATTAGGAATGAGACAAAGGGACCAGCCCCTACTTCCCCAATCAAAATAGAAGGGTTGGCATTCGATATACAAAACCATACCCCCCCCCCCCCTTGCCCAGTCAAATACTTTTGGTTTGTGTTCAGGGGGATTAGTCTGGTCCTCGTGACATTTTGTCTCGGCGAATGACAGCAGTTCTTTAAAAGGTTGCCGCCGAACCCCGGTAGCTCAGTTTGTAGCGTGCAGGACTTGAGAACAGGGAGTCGTGGGTTCGATCCCTGGCTCGGACAATCTCTTTCCGAAGATTGATGATAGTCATTGCGACAGGACTCATTCCTCTCCCACCACTGACCATTGTTTCGACGATGGTTATGTTGGAAAGCAGCCAGTGGCTTGGAAAGAAAATTATGCGAGACTTCGGGAAAGCATGGATAGGGGCATGGGCCGCCGCGATATAACAGAATTAATATTGAAAACGGCGTTAAACACCATACAATCAATCAATTAAAACGTTGCCTGTTTCCTAACTCTGTACTACTCTCCATGCTTGTACTACTTTTTGTAGGTCTAAATTCCACCTGTATGATGATGTGATAAAGCATTTTTCCCTAAACTCCGAAAAAAAGGTATGATTTAAAAAAAAAATGTCGACTTTCAAAGCTGAACTAGGTAAAATTTACATTTTAACAGTGTAAAACTCTTTTCCAAACGACATAATTCCAGTCTTGTCCAAACTGAAAGCATTTACGGACAATTCATGAAATATAGCTTAAATGATTGGATTTGTGTCTGAAAGTCTGGAAAACATTGTGGTAAATAGTATTTTTGGCCTTTTCCTACAATGTTTTCAAAAATCTTATTCATCGGGGCGATTAAAAACAAGGATCTTTTGGTAAAGGGTTGCTATAAGACCTTAACTTGCGACTGTTTCTAAAATTCAACTGAATGTAATGGACGCATCACAGTCAATGCAATGTTATGTGGCGGTGAAAAGTAGACCCAAAACGTTGTTCACTTTCTACACTTTTCTATTCATACAAAGCTAACCCCTACACACGACTTTCGACGCACCATAACCCATTAGGTTGCTAAGCGCGACGCAATACGCCTTTTTGGACAGTACCGAGCATTATGGACAGCACAAAACGTGCAGTCTGATACTGGATGTACACTGTCAGATAATGTGAGATCACACCGACGAAAAAAACTTTGAAAGGGCGATAAGGATAGAAAACATTGTGGGAAAAATGAGAAAATGCTGGTTACCAGCATTTTCTCCTTTTTCCTACAATATTTTCAAAAACCTTAACAGCCAGGGTCGTTAAAAGTCGGGATTGTGTGTTAAAGGGTGAGAGTTATAGTTCTAGCTGTGTTGGTAGTTTGTTTGTTTTTTTGTGGTGTTTAATGTCGTCGTTTTCAACATTATTCCAGTAATATCGCAGCGACCAGTGCACCTAACCATGCTTTCCTTGAGTTCCTTTACCAGTTTTTCGCTCAATGTTCTTTCCAAGCCAATGACTGTTTTTCCACATAACCATCCTCGACACAATGATCAGCGGTGAGACAAGAATGAATCCTGTCGCAATGACTATCATCAGTCCCCGGGAAGAAATCGACTGAGCTGGAGATTCGAACAAGAGACCCTCTGGTCTCAAGTCTTGTATTTGTATTGAATGAAAGATAATCTACATCAGAAAGTAACAAAGTTTCGCCTGCTTTCAATTTTTCTCTTCTGGAATAAGCTATTGCCTCAAAGGACATTTTTTAACTCTTTACCATACGACAAAATTTTAGACTGGTCCAAATTTAAAATATTTGCAGACGGCAAATCAAATATTGTTAAAATGATTGAATTTATCTTTGATTGGATAGAAAACATTGTGGGGAAAATGAGAAAATGCTGGTTACCAGCATTTTCTCATTTTCCCCGCAATGTTTTCAAACGCCTTCTCTGTTAGTGTGGTTAGAACGAGGGGTTGTGTGGTAAAGGGTTAATAAGAGCAATGAAATACCAGTACATAGAACACTATGGAGAAACGGTTTTAGGAGAGGCATTGTTCCTACCATGTTTTTAAATTTCTTTCGACAGCTTTAGCGTTAAAGACCTATGTAATCCCACCAAACTTAAAAAAAAAAAGAAATTATCGCTGAATTAAGTCTTGCGATACCTGGCAAACCAGCAGTAAAGAAGAAAAACAATTATAATAAAGATTTTTCAGTAATTCGAAATGAAGGCTCTAAAGGAATTTTTAAATTAAGCGCCAGAATTTCTCAAAGGTTTAAGGGAATGCAAATTGATAAATAAAATTAGTCGATTACGGAAAATTCCGATGACGTCATATTTGATCTCATAGAAATAGACAGAGTTACCGATTGTAAAGCGCCCAATCCCTTTATCCGAACTCAAAATTTGCACCTTTTTACTGAGTGTAATTGGCCGGTTTAGTAACATTAGCAGGGAAATATATGTTTGGTAACGTGTTTTTATCGGTGTTAAAAAAAAAGAAATATGAATTAGGCGTAAAAGTTTAAAAAAAAAAGAACCCTACCCCTTTTAAAATTCATTATTATCTGTGTTTTTGATAGGTTAAGAAGTACGGCGCTTTTCTTGGAAGAAATGTTTTAACACCTGTGTGTACTTAGCGGGCTATTTCCTTAGCAACATGGCGCGTGCTGGAAGTCATGGTAACGATAGACGCATGTTAAAAGCATTATGAAATATTCAAATATTGTTTTCCACGAGAAAATGTAGTACCAGTGCGTAGTAATACACGTACTTGTTTTTCTTCTATATAAGTGGCGTTTTTTTTAACTTTTTGACAATGTATGAAGCTGATAAAGTGAAGCAAATACTTCCTGACATTTTCAGCGTCTTTAAAAAAAAAACACATGGCAATACCGCAGAAAAATATCAAAATTGCAACATTTCGGACCAAGATCAGTTTTTAGCGTTTGAAAGAACGTCCCCTTGGTGTGCTTGAAATCATATTGAATGAAGCGTTAAACAAGAAACAAATACATTGTCCACTGATTATATTTGGCCTGCAGCAGGCAAAATAAGGGGCATTCGGACATTTGCGTAAAATGACGTCTTGGATAAGCCTGCGCAGTCTGCGCAGAATAATCCAAGACGACACTTACCGATCATGTGTGATTTTCTGTTTAACGTAAGCCTACTGTAGGACAAAATCTAATGTTGACGTAAAGTGTCGTCTCGGATCCGAGACGACACTTTTCGCAAATGTCCGAAAGCCCCTTTTCGCATCTTGCAGACCAATTATCTGTTTCATTTTCTTTTCACAAAAAGGCGAAATCATGATAATCCTTCAGGGTATCTTAATCAATACCCAAAACGACAAAATTTTAGACTCGTCCAAATTGAAAGTAATAGTAGGCGACGATGTACTATGGCTTGACTGCTTGCATTTGTCATTAAAAGGGTAAAAAACATTGCGGGAAGTAGAGATAATGTTGCTTAAGGATAGGGTATCCTAATGGGATTCATGCAACATCGCCTTTCATCGCTAAAGTCGCACGGATTCGGCCAAGACTCGGGTAATCTGTAATCGATGCGGGGAACCAGTGTGTATCGGCCGATCGATTACGGATTACCCGAGTCTTAGCCGAATCCGTACGTTTTTTCGGCGATGAAAAGCGATGTTACAAGAATCCCATTAGAGCGTGCCCTATCCTTAACAGCATTTTCTCCTTTTTCCCCACAATATTTTCATCAGTTTTTTTTTTTGTCCGGAGGTCTTTAAAACACGGGATTGTCTGGTAAACGGTTAAGCCCTGTAAACATTGCTGGAACGGAAGCAGTTCCTGTTTTACCTGTCTCATCTCAAAAACTGGAAAGGAAGAATTGCCACAAAAATTGTAAACATATAGGTTTTCACGTAATTGCGGAATAATTTTGGCATCTGACCAGCCCTTTCTGACATTCAAGAACAAAAATAAACGATCAACATACAGCGTTTCACACACAAACGCACTCATTCATACTTCGGTGTTTATTGACCCTTAACTCTTAACCCTGAGGCTGCTAAGCGCGATTCACTGACCTTTTGCGGACAGTGTAGATCAAGATCAGACTGCACAGAACGTGCAGTCTGATCCTTGATCCACACTGTCCGATAAGGACATAGTTCTCCCATTAAAAAATACCTTTGAAATAGCAAAATTTTGGTTTACAGTATCGGATTAAAATTTTCGTTTCATTTTTTTAGCAGGATAAAAGTTAACCAAATGATAAACTTTAACTTTTAACTTGCTAAATAATTTACATGAAATTTTCAAGCCGATGGTAGAAAACAGAATAATGCTATTTTAAACTCATTTTTTTTTGTGGAGAAAAATATCTTCTTATCGGACAGTGTAGATCAAAGATCAGACTGCAGGTTCTGTGCAGTCTGATCCTGATCTACACTGTCAGCAAAAGCGTCCCTAGTCGTGCTTATCAGTCTAAGGGTTAACCTGCCAAATAATTTACATGAAACTTTCAAGCCGACGGTAGAAACTCGAATAATGCTATTTTAAACTCATTTTTTTTATTATCTCCTTATCGGACAGTGTAGATCAAAGATCAGACTGCACATTTTGTGGAGTCTGATCTTGATCTACACTGTCCGCAAAAGGTCAGTCAGTCGTACTTAGCATCCTTAGGTTTAAGATTTTTCCAAAAGTATTTTGCAGACGGTTTTTTATACATTAATGAAACTTGTCTTAAACCTGGTAGAAAACATTGTGGGAAAAGGAAGAAAGGCAGGTGACCAGCATTTTCTCATTTTCCCACAATGTTTTCAGAAATCGTTTTCCCTCAGCGATACAGTAATACATAAAGAAACATAAGGAATGACCTAATTTTATCTGAGCCAAAAGGAGGCTTAATGCATCTACAAAAAGTATCGTCCCAGATCAGCCTGCACGGTCCGCGCAGGCTGACCGAAACTTGTTCCTGTCGGTCCATTTTCTGCATGTCCAAGGACCATTTTACGTTATATATCAGTCAGTTGTTACACAAAATAGACTTTATGGATCCATTTTGTCAGAGCTTGGTTCTCATATTTTTACTCTATCATTTTATATTTCGTTAGTAATGTTATAGCCGTTATTGCACAACAAGAGACCGATAAGTTTTAATACACAAAGATATCAGAAGCCTCAATCGCAGCATCTCCGACCTCCGTTTTGAAGGTCGCGGGTTCGGGACAGTCCTTTTCCCTGGGGTCGTTAAAGCTCGGAATTGTGAGCTATAGGGTGAAAAGAAATTGGTATACTGTTTCCATTACAGCTTTTCCTTACATAGTGTCCTGACAGCTACCATCTTAATCTAAAATTCTTATCCATACTCTGATCCTGTCGTTCTCGACTATAAGTGTATTTTACTGAGAATTTGATGCAGGATCAGACTCCACATGCGTGCAGTCTAATTTTGCACTAAAATCTCCGCTTCTCTGTCAGTACTTTCGGTCATGCGTACCAAGACCGATTTCAATAATCTCAACGAAATTTATTTTTGCAGTAGTGAACAATTTCTCGGCAGGCAAAGAGTTAACCCTTAGGCTGCTAAGCGCGAGTAAAGGACCTTTTGTGGACAGCGTAGATCAAGATCAGACTGCACAGAACATACAGTCTGATCTTGGATCTACACTGTCCGATAAAGAGATACTCCCCCCCCCCCAAAAAAAAAATGCCTTGGAAATAGCAACATCTGGGTTTTTACAGTCGGCATGAAAGTTTAATTTCATTTATTTAGCAGGTTCTGGGTTAATATAAAAGGCGGTGGTGGGATCATATCTTATTGGAGGTAATTGAAGACAAAAAAAGTATTGAATATAGCTTGTTATTAGCTTCATGTACAGAAAATTTAGAAAACATTGAAGAAAAAAGAGAAATTGCTCAGTTTGAGCAATTTCTCAGTTTTCCTCAATGTTTTCAAAAGTTATCTGCAGTGGATGCGTCAAAATTCCTTTCTCAAGTGAAATGTTTACCCTTTAATGCTAATGCTAATTACGCTGTTTATGCTAAGTGGAACTCACTGACCTTTTGCGAACAGAGTAGATCAAGATCAGACTGCACAAAACGTGCAGTCTGATCTATGATTTACCCTGCCCGATACTCTATTTTCTTTCCTGTAAAACCAGCTTTGAAATCGCAGTATTACGGGTTTTACTACTGAGTCTAAATTTTTCGTTTCATTTACATGTACTTGCAGTTTAACCTTTAGCCTGCTAAATAAATCAAATGAAACTTTCAAGCCGATAGTAAAAACTCGAATGAAACCATTTCAAATTTATTTTTGGAGAAAAATATTTCCTCATCGGACAGCGTAGATCCATGATCAGACTGCACGTTCTGTGCAGTCTGATCTTGATCTACACTGTCCGCAAAAGGTCATTGAGTTCCGCTTAGCAGCCTAGGGGTTGAGGGTTAAGATTCTGTGGTTTATAAGCCTCAAGTAGATCTCGTAAACACGTGGTCGAATAAATCATGAATTGTTAGTTACAAATGAAAGGGGTTTCTTTATATCGAAATAACAGAGAGGGACAGACGAGAGTTGTTTACTCCAAGCGTCTGCCAGATTCAAAGTACTGAAGGGAATGAAAACTAAGATATTTGGGATTGAAACAGATTTTGGACAAATAAGATAAAATAGGAGAAGTCCTTGCGGTGAAGTGATGAGGGGCTGAATGAAGGGAAGGGGGTAATGAAAGACAAAGTATAGAAGAATGACCGAACAAACGAAAGAAAAATTCTCAAAAATATATACAAGTCATGGAAATTTTGTCCTACCTAGAAAGTTAAGCGCGACTCAGTGTGCTATTGCGGAAGGTTTTGATCAAAATTGGATCTCACAGAAGGTGAAATGAACTTATTCAGCATAGACCTGTTAACAAAATGCTTATCCGTTATAAGGTGTTGTACAAGATGCAAATGAGTTTATTCCACACAAGTAACTCATTCTGAACGAAAAAAAAAAAAGGTGCTATAGATATGCAAATGGTATTATTCGATAAAAACTATCCGCAGTATGCAAATGAACTCATATGGTACAAAATTTTTAACAATACGCATATAGGCTCATCCGTTACGAAATGTAAGCAGTATGCTAATAAGCTTTTCTGTCACAAAGTGTCCACAATATGTAAGTGAGAACATCTTCTACATCTATTGTTAACAATACGCAAATTTGCTCTGTCGATGCAAAGTTTTTAATATATGCCAATGTACTTATCCGTTACAAAGTGTTAACAATATGCAGAAGAAACCAATGAATTCAGGCATAAGTTTGCTATAGATTTGAATGAATCTCTTAAAATCGGTTAGGAAATCCAACATTTCAGTTTGCTGTTTGCTATCAGTTATTCAGCCAGGCGTTGTCAGCGCTGGAATCTTGAGCTTTACGTTTTATGTGATTATTGGTGGTAAAATTGTGGAATTTACATGACTTTGATTCCTTTTAAATCCAGAAACGATCGCAAGAACGTTTAATAAGGCCGCGATTTCATTCTATCGGATGAACGGACATACCCTTATAAGCACTGGATGTTCTTTTTCTAATGTCTAGACAAAGCTTTACCTAACAAATAGTAAAAGTACAAATAATACTGAAACAAATGTATATAAAATATTACACAATTTTTTTTTTACAATTATAGTTGCTTCTTGTGGCCAATGCAGATTAAAGTCAGACTGAAGAAGCTACAAGAGCTATTTAACTTGTTCAAGGTTTCAGAAAGGTTGTTAGTTTGCATGAAAGATAAGTATACAGGCTTAGTTTTTTCAGATCAAATCCGTCTATTGTGGAATAAGATTTAAAAAAAAAAATGCAAAGATGAACCAAAAGTATCAAGACTGTGAAGATAAAGAACTCTTTCATCTTTGGGGTAAATGATATAAAAGAACCCCAAACTTTATTTTATATGTATTTGCAGAGGAGGAAGGGGGGGGGGCGGGAATCTAAAGAACTTGTGAATAAGGCAGAACTTAAGTCTGAGATCAGACTGCTTGATTCTGTCTGTAATGTGATAATGATCTAAGCTAATCACATTAATTGCACAACGCGTGGATAGTTTATCGTTTTTTTTAAGTTTACAGGGTACACAACACAGATACCAACCTATCCTGATATAGTGACGTGGCCTTGGTAAAACACCCATTGTAGACAAAATACTAGAGCTGGTTTTTTCCATTTATTTTTATAGTACCTACACATTTTCGGCTAAAATATATTCACCACTAGTGGATCAACACTGTCAAAGACGGTCCCAAATATAGTATGGAGACGTTGCCCATGTGCGGACTGCTTTTGGTTGGTGAAAATGTTACATTTGAGTATGCATTCGCCATCGATAAAGATACGTTAGAAAAGATACAGTCACATACTTTTCTGTATACATTTTTCAACAACGATATTTCGTTACTTTATGCGTACAAGCAATTCCAGGTTACGAAAATTACTGTACATGCCATTGTTACAATTTTATTAAAATTACATTGCAGGGGAAGGCCCGATTCTAAGTCGAAAAAGCTTGTGATCCAACCCCATTTCATCAAGAAATAGAATTTTCTTAAACGAGCAGAACGTGCGTTGTGATTTTCGGAGTTAAACATTTATACAAAACATAGAACATGTTCTTTAGCATACTATTATAACTTTTTAATGGATAAGCTATTTTTACCTTAAAAAAACTTCGTGATAGGTAAACTTATTTGAATTTTGTAAACACTTTGTGCCGGATAAATCAATTCGTATACAGTCAACTCGCTATTAACGGATCATGACCAGTATCGGATCACTATAAAATTTCGTTGAGTAGTGTTCCAAGTTAAAGGTAAGGAAGACAAAAAAAAAGATGGTGGTCATTAACACGAATCACTCCTGAAAAACTACAAAAAAGTTTGGCTTGTTTTAGTGTCCGATTTATTTATTCAGATCATCGAAACGAAACCCTAGCGTCTGTTCAGTCAGAAGATTCTTTCGTTTTGAAAGTGAAAGTAGGAAGATCGGCGGGACAAAAGCAAATAAAAGAGGAGGCATAAAGTTCAAACTTGGCAAGATTAGAAGGGCAAATATATAGTCTTTCGATCAAACATGATCCATTTTAAATCTCTTTCGAGATATCATGACAAACATTCCAACAAGCTTTCATAATTAGTGAACTGAAAATTTGCAAATTTAGCCTCAAGCATGTACACAAGCTTTCTCTAGACTCATCTAAGATGTCATCAAGACAAATATTTTGACCGAGTTTCATGAGTACTGAACTTAAATTGTAGCCTCTAGAGTATAACAAGGTTTTTCTAAGATTTAACCTTGTGGCCTAGTTTGTCACCCGACCCAACCCCATTTTCATTCATCAAAGATGTTATCAAGAAAAAAATTTCTGACCAAGTTTCATGAGCATTGGCCTGAAAATGTGGCCTCTAGAGCAAACAGTTTTTTCAAATATTGTTCCCCGTGACCTAGTTATTGACCTGAGGTGACCCATTTTCAAACTCCTCTTAGATAATATCAAGAGAAGCATTCTGACTAACTTTCATGAGTATCTGAGTGAAAATATGGCCTCTAGAGCTTACACATGGTTTTTCTAAGATTTGACCAAGTGACCTTGATGATATCTCAACATAAACCCACTTTTGAACTCGTCCGAGATATCATCAAGACAAACATTCTGACCAACTTTTAAGAGTATTGGACTAAATAAGTGTCCTCTAGAGCGTACACAAGGTATCAAAGATTTGACCTAGTGACCTAGTTTTTGACCCGACATGACCCATTTTCACACTTGTCCGAGATATCATCAAGACAAACATTCTGACCAATTTTCAAGAGTACTGGACCGAAAATGTGGCCTTTAGAGCGTACACAAGGTCTTTCTAATATTTGACCTATTTACCTAGTTTTTGACCCGACATGACCCATTTTTTAACTCGTCCGAGATATCATCAAGACAAACATTCTAACCATTTTTCAAGAGTATTGGACTGAAAATGTGGCCTCTAGAGCGTACACAAGGTTTTTCTAAGATTTGACCTGGTGACCTAATTTTTACCCGACATGACCCATTTACGAATTCGTTCGAGATATCATCTAGTCTAATATTCTGACCAACTTTTAAGAGTACTGGACTGAAAATGTGGACTCTGGAGCGTACACAAGGTTTTTCAAAGATCTGACCTATTGACCTAGTTTTTACCCGACATGACGCATTTTAGAACTCGTCCCAGATATCATAAAGGCAAACATTCTGATTAATTTTCAAGAGTACTGGACTGAAAATGTGGCCTCTAGAGCGTACAGAAGGTTTTTTTTAAGATTTGACCTAGTGACCTAGTTTTTGATCCGACATGATCCATTTTAGAACTCGTCCAAGATATCATCTAGGCAAACATTCTGACCAACTTTCAAGAGTATTAGACAGAATATATGGCCTCTAGAGCGTACATAAGTTTTTTTTAAGATTTGACCTGATATAACCCATTTTTCGAACTCGTCCCAGATATCATCAAGACAAACATTCTGACCAAGTTTCATGAGTATCGGACTGAAAATGTGGCCTCTAGAGTGTACACAAGGGAAAAAGTTGACGACGGACGGACACAGCACGATCACAGTAGCTCACCAGGAGCACTTTGTGCTCAGGTGAGCTAAAAAGGAGAATATTCTCATTTTGTCACAATGTTTTCAATTGTTCTATCATGTTGATGCATCTAGATGTGTTTTACAGAGCATGAGTGAACAAAACATTTATTTGTTATCATATTTTTTATTCAATTATAACCCACAACACATTCAATACTTTATCTATTATTAATATGGCAAAAATGCCATATAGCTGTTTGTTGAAATGCATATCGAGAACAATGAGATGTCTGTATGAAAATGATTATAACATAGCTCCAGACAATAAAAAAAAAAAATGGTTTTATAGAACAGACCCAGGACCAACCATCATCTTTCCATGCTGACTGATCCGAGTCTACTTCAGTCACAAAGACTGCAATCAGTTTTGTGACAGATGTCAAATAGTCGCTCTTACTTACGTATAGGAGCATGAAGGTGGCACTGTCTCAGCAGAGGTCTTGGACAAACCAAGTGAAAATGCCTTGACTTTGAGAAACTCTGTCATAAAGGGATATCATGCATTTCAAATTAGACCAAACTTTACTACACCCCCTACCCGTTTACATGTTGAACCTGAATACACTAATATCCATGACATTTGTGCTTGTTTGGTGTGGTTACCACCACTAAATTCCATTCCCGATATCATACATCGTTCAATAACTGATGAGAAGCGCCAGTTAAAGCTTGAAGATGTTGTTGGTTTGCCAATAGGCTATGTTCCACGATTACTACTGGGTATTTCAGATCAGTAATGGAGGATGGTCATGTTTTTTCTGAGGTCATTGGAGATCCTATTCCAAGCTTCTCCCCTAGGCCAGAAAAGGATGAAGAAGGCGGGGGTATTGTTTTACCATGTAATTATATAATTACTCATCCTGATAAACAGTATAACAAATTATAAGAACTATTGTTAAAAATACCAGAGGGATCTGCAATGGAACTTCTAAAGGTCACTGTATAGAATTACATGTGTAGTATTATGTATGTAACGTAATAAAATCGGCTTTGTGGGTAATGAAGACCCTGGATGACGGTCATTGTATTCAAGTGAAAAAGTTCTAGTCATTCAGTCCTTTCCCTGTTGCACCATTTCAGATTTGACCAACTTAAAAATTATCTAAATAGAGGACATGAATATGTAGGCAAATTAAAGTATGGTACTAAGACAGAGTATAAAACAACTGTGATAAAAGAGTAAGTTGCAAATTACAAGCGATTTCTTCTTTTGTCACAATCTTTTCAAAAGTTCTTTGCAACATAGGCTTCCAATGTCATTTGGATGAGGGAAAGGGTTGAATTTTCAAATCTTGGAGATCTTTGTCAACAACCTTTTTTTTTAACTTTACTATACTAATACTGTATTGTTAAGATTGTGTATGTGCAGCGTTTGCACATGAATGTTATACTGAAGTCTGTTTGCTGTTCATTATACTTGTATTATGGCATGATTTAACAGAGACATTTGGATATTCTGTTAACTTGGTTCAGTAGTTAAATCAGTTTCAAAATATTAAAACAACCAGGTTATATCATAACACCTCCCTTGACATTTACATGTTCCAAACAATCCCATATTTCAAAGTGTCTGACACAAATCCCTTTTTTAAAATATTGTGGGAAAAGGAAAAATTGCTTGTCACGAAATTGCTTGTGACAAGCATTTTCTCTTTCCCCACACTATTTTCTACACTACAAGTTAAAAATAAAAGCTCATTTAACCACGTTTAAATTTTCGCTTGCAGATGCTTTCAACTTAAAAGAGTCTACAATATCTCATTTGGTGGAGAATTACAAGAAAAAAGCCATTGAAGCTTATAAAGAACAACACCGAAAATTTACTTGTCTTCTGGCTAATCTTGCCATACAATAGAATATTACATAACTTTAATTTACATTACTGTACAGGTAGAACACAGGGATGTTTTACATGGTTGGCTTGTAGCTGGCAATTTCTTTATTGGTTGTGATCTAAAATAAAAACGTGTGAACCACAACTGTTTTATTCTTCTACTACAATCACAGTTACCAGAGATTGTTGTTAAATAATCTTGATTGGATCAGTTTCTTCATGGCTTGACAGCGTAGACAGGTAAAATAAAGTTTGAGTCGATCCCCAGACTCGTGATATGAAGTCATCCGCTATTGGTCAAGTTGATCCTGTAATGGTACGAGGACATATGTATACAGGCGTTAAATAGACAACAGTGATAATCGGCGCGTATCTTGATAGACCCAGAAAGCAATATGCATCTGAAAGTGTAAAGAAAATCCTGTCCAGCGATACCATTTTCAGCCTTCAGACGTTAATGGCCGTTTAACTACCTCCAGCCTTTTCGATAGTAATCCGCTATTGGCGAGTTCTCTGTATTGTAAACATCTTGAACAGGCTAAGTTCATTTGCCTGTTGTTAAAACTTTGCACAATGTAAGCTCATTAGCATATTGCTAACATTTAGTACCGGATTATCTCATTTACAAATTTTAACAGTTTGTATAGGATAAGCTCATTTGCATCTTCTACTGGATAATCTCATTTGCATACTGTCAACATCTTGTACAGGATAAGCTCATTTGCTTACTGTTAACATCTTGTACAGGATAACCTCATTTGCATACTGTTAACTTCTTGTACAGGACAAGCTCATTTGCATACTGTTAACATCTTGTACATGATAAGCTCATTTGCATACTGTTAGTATCTTGTACAGGATAAACTCACTTGCATATTGTTAACTTCTTGTACAGGATAAGTTTACTTGCATATTGTTAACATGTTGTATAGGATAAGCTTATTTGCATATTGTTAACATCTTGTACAGGACAAGCTTATTTGTATCTACTTAACATCTACCGCCTACCGGGTAATCTCATTTCAATCTTGCAAACATCTGGAACCGGATAAGCTCAGCTGCAGACTTTTATTTCTTTGTACCGGCCTAGCTCGTTTGTGTAATTCTCAAGACTTGCAGCAAGATATATTAATATATGTATATAAAATCCCATTAACTTCTATGAAATACGTACAAAATGACGTCAAAAATGACGTTACACTATCGTGATATCAAACGTGTATAAGATAAGAAAATTCGTAATTGGTATATTACACTTAAAACAAGGGAGGTTATGTGATAAAAGCTTATTCGCAAAATCGATGTACACCCATGCGACTTGATGAACAGAAATGCATATTATGAACACCGTGACCCGATTACCTCATTTTTACATAATATTGTACACATCTTGTACAGGTCAGACTTATTTGCAAATTGTTTGCTTATTTGCCATACAAGCTCATTCGGATATAAACGGGTTGGTTCTGATAAGTCCATTTGCATATTGTAAACACTTTGTACCGGATAGCCTCATTTGCATATTGTTTAAACCTTGACACGACAACCTCATTTGCTTATTTTTAAACACTTTGTACAGAATAACATCTATTGCATATTTTTAACCCTTTGTACTGGATAAGCTTATCTGCAAATTGTAAACACCTTGACGGGATAATCTCATTTGCATATTGTAAACACCTGGTACAGGATACATTTCCATATTATCATTACTTTGTACTTGATAAGCCCGGCTTGGTAGCTCAGTAGTTAGCGTATCTGACCTGCGACCTGGTGGTTGCGGGTTCGATACCCGATTAAGAAAAAATATTTTTCCTTCGATTTTTTGCCTGTCACCCCTTTTGCGTGTGAGATAACTAGTCAGTGGCTTTGAAAGTTGTGTCAGTACAGGTATGAGAAAGCCAAGAAACACATGCGTAGGTGCACTGACCGCCGTTGTTATGATCTTATCTGTTAAAAAGGCGTTTAACTCCAATACAGGCAAATACAAACAAACTGTAATTAATAAGCTTATCTGTGTCTTGCAAGCACCTTGACCCAGTAACCTCATTTGCATAATGTAAGTTGTGTATACGACGACAAATAAGATGCGGCCCAAATTGTAAAGTTTGTATCTGAAAGTGTAGGAAACATTGTGGGAAAAGAAGGAAATGTTGGTTAACAGCATTTCCTCCTTTTCCCCCCACAATATCTTTAAAAGCCTTTTTGATTGGGACGTTCAACAAGGCTTTGTTTAAAAAACGGTTAATGAACAATCTGGCCTATTCTGTAAAATTTGCCTATTTACCGTTTTCCTGCCAACTAAATGAATTCGGCTTTGTTTCGAGATATTAAAGTAAACATGAATTTTACAATTTTGTTTTTGTTCAGCATCAGGGAGAAGTTAACAGAGTAGATCCAAGATCAGACTGTATCTTCTGCATTGGAAAAGGTAAGTTTCCAAACACCGGTATTTTAGAGGTGTAGAAAGAGTGCCTCCAAGACAAAAAGGGTTAAAATGCCTCTGGTATGAGGAAATCATTTATCGATGTAGATCAAACGCTTTTGGAAGTTATAAAGCCAACTGATACATCATCTGCTCTTAGTTATCTAGACGCAGTTCTTTCATTAATGTGCCTCTTTTTGAAGAGCCAGGTTAATGCAAGCACTACTTTTACAGGAATACATCAAAACAGAGTATAATATGTATTAATACCTGTGACACTATACACCGAATGTTTTGAAATATATCGAGTCCAAGGACATAAACTTACATTTCCGTGATGTTTTTTTTTTAATACAGAGTGCATTTGTCAGGGTCAAATAAATCGAATTAAAGAGAAACTCTTGATACCTAGAGATAATGAGGACTAGAAGTATTTTTACGACTGACTGTCATTTTAGTTATCGGGGAATTATCAAGTTCATCGGACAAAGTGTAAAGAAAACATCTCTTTCAACTTGAGATTACAGTGCTTGATACAGCCCTAGGCTTAAATCTCTCCTGCAGAAGATACTGATGAATTTAAGACGGATTTTTAAAGGTTCTGAATTGTTGAAGATTAATACCAACCACCTTGACCTTTCGAAACTGAATGTGTTGTATGTGCTTATTGTAATTTCTTTACAAAATAGCACTCTGGTTCTAAGGAAAGAAAAGTTAGGTGAAGGAAAGACTTTATACGAATCAAACTCGTCTAAGAATTACATGTTAACCCAGACAAATGAATGGCCTTGAAAAGCACAACGAGGGAAAGTCATTCTAAAGCCGTATAAGTCTAGTGTTTTAACATAATTATCTGCTCCGTATTGAGTTGCTATTCTCTTGCGCAGTATTTAACCCTAATCCTGCTAAATAAATCAAATGAAACTTTCAAGCCCATAGAAAATCCGAATAATGCCATTACAAACTTACTTTGTGGAGAAAAATTTCTTTATTGGACAGTGTAGATCCAAGATCAGACTGCACGCTCTGTGCAGTCTGATCTTGACCTACATTGTCCGCAAATGGTCAGTGAGTCGAACTTAGCAGCCTAAGGGTTATATTGTACTTGTAGCCTCTAACCCGAAACTCAACATTCCGCTGACTTTAAACTACTTTCGGATTAATAATGAACCAATGTTATTATTTCATGCTTTCCGGTAGGTTATCGAGAAATATTGGTGAAATATTTTTCGATATTTCATGGTTACGACCAGTGAAAATACCGATTTTTATATTCTAACTCTTCAATTGAAGGCGGAAACAGTTGTTTTCGCGCACTAGTTACCTAGGTAAAATGCGCGTGCCTCACAACCAGATGGAAATATGACGTAATTTACCTTACATTTCTCGCGCTTGACGTAATATTGTCAAGCATCAAATAAATTGAATATTTGTTTTTTTCGGTGAAAGATCGAGATTTATTTCATGCTTTCCGGTAGGTTATCGAGAAATATCGGTGAAATATTTTTCGATATTTCATGGTTACGACCAGTGAAAATACCGATTTTTATATTCTAACTCTTCAACTGAAGGCGGAAACAGTTGTTTTCGCGCACTAGTTACCTAGGTAAAATGCGCGTGCCTCACAACCAGATGGAAATATGACGTAATTTACCTTACATTTCTCGCGCTTGACATAATATTGTCAAGAACTAAATAAATAGAATATTTGTTTTTTTCGGTGAAAGATCGAAATTTATTTCATGCTTTCCGGTAGGTTATCGAGAAATATCGGTGAAATATTTTTCGATATTTCATGGTTACGACCAGTGAAAATACCGATTTTTATATTCTAACTCTTCAATTGAAGGCGGAAATAGTTGTTCCCGCGCACTAGTTACCTAAGTAAAATGCGCGTGCCTCACAACCAGATGGAAATATGACGTAATTTACCTTACATTTCTCGCGCTTGACGTAATATTGTAATGCGTTGCTATGCGGAGGAGGTACGTTACGGGGAATAACCGAAAAGAACTATACTGGATTAAAATAAGTTCCCCCAGAAAGGTTTAAAAGCATGAAAAAAATAGAATATTTGTTTTTTTTCGATGAAAGATAAATGTATGAAGAAAGATTTCGATAGAAAGTTTTAAATTGTGTTTTATTCTTTTACCCGAGGTTTGCTGAATGGTTTCTTGGTTACCTCCCCTGCTTCAACTGTACTTGCGTCTCTAAACCAGTTCATTACGTAGAAGCTATTTCGCTGAAAAAGTATAAAGTATAAAATCTTTTCATGTTTTTGTATGACCTAATAGAACTACCTGTGTGCCCATGGTCCATTCCGCATACCTCGGGTGATGGGAGCCATCAAATCCCTCGGCTGTATCTGGTAGCTTGATATGCACCTACACTTTACATTTCATCGCCCGAAATACGCCTGTTTACCGTTCTGAAAATCGTAAGGGTCCTCGTAAAAAAGAAAACTTGAGTCTCAATTTTCTATCGAAATCCTTCTTACTATATTTCAGTTGACAAATAGTTCGTACATTCATTTTTAACGTGGTTTTATTAATTGCGATTGAAGTTTTCACCGACAGATAGATAGATGTGAATAACTTCATTAAGGTTGTTTACGCTCGTATGTCGTTGCTAAACGACTGACAGTGGCGCCGCCATGTATAAGATCACGTGATTGACAGTTCAAATGGAAACGACCGTTATACAGACGAGGTTAGATGTAGGTACGGAATCGACCGAGTTGTGACGAGTGCCCATGGTGCGAACGCTTCTACTCAAATTTTAGCCAGAATGGTTGGAAAGAGTAGGGTGAGAGAGAAGTACACAAGAGTCTGTCACCGGGCAAAGCACCAAGACGGACAACGTCGTTTTTGTAACGTACATTCCCCTCCTCCCCCCCCCCCCCCCCTCCCATCCCACACACACACACACACACACACACACACACTTCGTACAGTTATTTTCCATAACATTATCGTCATATTACCCACGACTGGCCGTCGGCATATATAGGTATCCTCAATATTTAGAGTGCACAGAACAAGTTTCGGACCGCGTAGATATCAGATCAATCAGCACGTTTTTTTTTCAATAATTGGTTTGCCTAAGTTATTGTGGTTTACGCCGCAGCAGCAGAAAAAGTACGGATAATCAAATGGTTTCAAATGTGTTCTTCTGCAAGGCACTATATTATGCCGTACGTAGCTTTAAACCAAGGGGTCGCCGATTCGATCGCAAACTTGGCCATATTCTTTATGGGAAATTGTGACAGTGATAGCGACATTATTAAGTCCTCTCTAACCGCTGATGGTTATTTCGATAATGTTTATGTCGGAAAGCAGTCAGGGACTTGGAAAGACATTCTGCGAAGTACTGGTAAAGAAGTTTCAGAAAAAGCATGAATAGATGCACTAGCAGCTGCGATATGAATAGGGACTAAATTGGCGTTATGATAAATAAATGAATTAAATAAATATGTAATAAACCAACCAACCAACCCACCTTCAAACTAACCGACCAACTAACCAACCAGCTGTCTGACTGATTGACTGACTGACTGACTGACCGCCGACTGACCTACCGACCGACCGACCGACTCAGTCACTCAGTCACTCACTCAGTCACTCACTCACTTACCCGACCGACCGACCGACCGACTGACTCAGTCACTCAGTCAGTCAGTCAGTCACTCACTCAATCACTCACTCACAGATGAAAATATCCCATTTTCTCATGACTGCACCCGTTCGTTATCTAAAGGAGACTGCATCTGGGCATTTTCTCACATTATACGGTCTAAAAGATGTACACAGTTCTCCTTGGTAAAAATTCTCGAAAACCCTTGGTTGATAAGCACGACTTATACCGCTTTTGTGAAAGATGAATATCCAAGATCAGACAGCATGGGAGGTACAGGGCGGGATTCTCCGGGAAAAAGAACCTTAAAAATCTCTATAATTCTACTTCTTAGCAATGGCTGGAAATTTCCAGTTAGTTTATAGAGCAGACAAATCTTTTCCAAACGAGAGTTTAGACAAATTCCAAATCGAAAGCATCTGTAGACTACAACATTAAAACTGGTGTAAATGGACTTTACTACTTTGGCCGGGTAGAAAACATTGAGCGAAAAGGAGAAAATGCTGGTTACCAGCATTTTCTCCTTTTTGCCACAATGGCTTCTTCCCACAAGGACGGTAAAACAACGGTATTGTTCGGTAAGGGTTTAAGGAATAGAGCTCTTAACTTAACGTGTTCGTAATAAAATCATTATAGAAAGCGGTCGCAAACCTCAATTTTGTCAACTTTATTGAGATCTTATACAATTTTTATAACTTAAACCATCGACGGAGGGAGCAGAAAGTATAGCATAAGAATAAATTAAGATCAGACTGCACGGGTGTGCTGTTTGATCTTAGTTCACACTCTCTGGAGAGTTTATCCATGGTCACGTATAGCAAGATAAGATTTAACTCTTTACAAGTTGACATAAATAAACCCTTAACGTGCTAAATAAGTTAGATAAAACAATCAAACCGATAGTAAAAATCCTAATAATGCTAATTCAAACTTATTTTTTCGGTGACAAAAATCCCCGTATCGGACGGTGTAGATCCAAGATCAGACTGCACGTTCTGTGCAGTCTGATCTTGACCTACACTGTCCGCAAAAGGTCAGTGAGTCGCACTTTGCAGCCTAAAGGTTAAGATCGGTCCATATTGAAAAAAAAAGCAGATGACGAGATAAATATAGTTCAAACGATTGGATTTGTATTTGAAAAGGTGGAAAACATTGAGGGAAAAGGAAAAAATACTGGTAATCATCATTTTCTGCTTTTCCAACGATGTTTTCAAAAGCCCTCTTCCTCAGGGTTGTAAAATTTGGGGTTGTTTGGTATAGGGACAAATCAGAAAACATCACCCTTGATATATAACATCTGGGGGTTTATCAATCGTAGATAAGTTTTTTTTTTTCCACAATATTTCAATATTTTTTTCCCAAATTTCCTGAATGTGCTTTTACGAGTATTTGTACAAATAATATTGACGTAAAAATTACATGCACGTGCAAAACTTTATGCTGGCTGATCTTACTCCACAAACTCCGCAGAAATCCACGGTCGCCTGTAGTATAGGATAAAGTATAAATTCTTTATCACACGACCAAATTTTAGACTGGTCCAAATTGAAAGCATTTCACAACCTAGTAGATGTGGCAGAAGTTGTGGGATTTGTCTGGGAAAGGTTTGAAAACATTGTGGGAAAGGGAGAAAATGCTGGTTACCAGCATTTTCTCCTTTTCCCACAATGTTTTCGAAATTTTTAAAAACTTTCTTTCTCAGGGTTGTTAAAACTCGGGATTGTGCGGTAAAGTGTTAAATCAGAAAACATGGCCTCTGATATATAGCATCTGGAGTCTATCTATCGTAGATATTAAGGCTTTTATCATTATTATGAGTTTCTCCGAATTTTATAGTCTTATTTTTCATTTTCGAGTTACAGCTCCATGTCAAAATTTGTCCATTTGAATTGAAAACTTCAACAGAATTAATCACTGTACAACTCTTTACCAGAGAACAATTCTTTAATATTGTCCAGATGTAACTTTAATCACATTTTGAAATTCATCTTTTCAAGAATGGAAAACAGGTAGGGAAAATGGGAAAATAATGGTAACCAGCATTTTCTCTTTTCCTATGACATTTTCGAATGCTTTCTTCTTCGAGGTCGTTAAAAGACGGAATTATTTGGTGTTGCTGAATGGCTAACAAGAGCAGACAAAGATCATTGTATGGAAATGCAGGTCATCTTAATCCGCTGTATTTACAGAAGGACATTATATGGTGTGGTACTCGACATTTATGAGCCATACCCTGTGAAAAGAACTTAATGCATGTGCAAAAAGTTTCAACCCAGGTCAGCCTGCGCAGGCCGCGCAGGCTGACCTGGGTTGTAACTTTTTGATTTTGGTCATTTTTTTTGCATGTCAAAGGATCGTTCTATCTCAGGATTAAGAGGGTTATTAGGCACAATGGATTTTAAGCATTTATAATTACGTGATGACTTGCTTGGTATAACGCATCATGGAGATAAATTAAAACCGCTTTTTTCTCAGAGTGCCGCTCAATTATTTTACTTATCTTAAATGTTGGAATCTGTCTTTCAAATTGTTGAAAGCATAATGGGAAAAGTAGTGAATTCTTATTGCTGTTTACTAGTATTTCTCCTTTTTCCTTAATGGAAACAATATTTAAAATTTGATAGAGGTCATAAAAGGTTTTGGAATAGAAAAAAATATCAAAAGCCTTTTGTGGTTCAAAATGAAGAAAAAATGATGAAAAAGTATCCAAAAGCAGTTGCCACTTAGCCCTCATTGTTTTGAATTTTATTGAAGTAAAGTTATTTAGTAAAGTTTTGGATTAGATACATGCTTCAAGATTAGATGTTAATTCATGTCATCGTTGGAAAAAAAAAGTGTATTTGAAAATACTCGTGTATGTACACTTTATAGTAATTGGTTATAGGATAATGCAAAGAGTGTATCTGAAAATACTCGTGCATGTACACTTTATAGTAATTGGCATTATCTCCCGCTAGATGGCATTCTACAAATACACATCTATCTAATTTGGGCATTCTGGGTACAGAACCGGACTACTGTTCAAAACGACAACCGTTACTTTCAATTTCAAAATGAAATAAACGTTTACCCAATAAAACCCTACCTGGTGCGATTCATTCAGATACGATCAGCTAGCATGTAACCTATGCACTGGCCATTTATTAAAACAACCCCTACAGGCTTGGGTAATAGCTTCGGTATAAGCCCTACTTTTCCCTAGTATATGGGATCGGTGATGCATCATAGCAGACAGGTCGAATCTTCGGAGAATATGACATGCGTAGACAACGTAGTAATTGGTTACAGGATAACTCAAAAAGTGCACCTGAAAATACTTGTGCATGTACACTTTATAGTAACTGGTTATAGGCTAATGCAAAGAGTATACCTGATAATACACGTGCATGTACACTTTATAGTAATTGGTTATAGGATAATGCATAAAGAATATTAAATTACCAGGTAGTACAAGAAAAGAATTATCATATATATGTTAAGGTGTGAACAATCTGAGCGGCCCGGTATCGATTAACAATGCTTAACCGCTGTATATTGGTGTCATAAATGGGCCCGTAAAAGGGCCGCAGCAGCCCACAGAGGCTCGCAGAATGAACATGTCGACATTTTTGCCAATTGCAAATGATCTGCAACACGCGAAAAGGTGCATTCGGACATTTGCGTAAAATGTCGTCGCGGATCAGCCTGCGCAGTCCGCGCAGCTGATTTGAGACGACACTTTACGACTACATTCGATTTTGTCTTACAGTAGACTTGCACAAAACAGAAAATTACATAAGAACGGAAAGTGTTGTCTCGGATTAGCCTGCGCAGACTGCGCAGGCTGATCCGGATAAACACTTTACGCAAATGTCCGAATGCCCTTTTTCGCTTGTTGCAGGTCAAACTATTTATTAACCCATTACCGGACGGTAAAACTTTAGCCTTGTACAAATTAGAAGCATTTGGAGATGACAATTTCAATGTGGCTCATATGGTGCAATTTGTCTTTGATAGGGTAGAAAACACTGTGGGAAAAGGAGAAAATGCTGGTTACCAGCATTTTCTCCTTTTCCCTCTACGTTTTCTAAATGTTTCTTTCCCCAGTGTCGTTAAAAGTCTGCGTTGTGCGGTAAAGGGTTTTAAATGGCGTATATCAGTACCAAGAAGTGAGTCAAAAGCCAGGGTATTCAGCTATGCCGAAAAATATAAAACAGCGTTGAATCATCCCAGGAACAGAAGATCGACAGTTGGCAATATAGCTGTATTTATAAAGATTTCATCATAGCAAATGTTCCTAAGATCGGTCATAAAGATACTTCCTACGAGTGAAATAGCATGTTTTTCAATATTTAATGACAAAAAATATATCAGTTTTATATTCTAAGATGCAATGGCGATGACGGTTCTGATAAGACATTCCCACACTAAAGTCTTAACTTTTTTCCTGTTGAAACATTTTTAACTCTTTGGCTGCTAAGCACGACTCACTGACCTTTTGCGGACAGTGTAGATCAAGATCAGACTGCACAGAACGTGCAGTCTGATCTTGATTCTACACTGTCCGATGAGGATATGTATCCCCCCCCCAAAAAAAACCCCCTTTTTATTAGCAACATTAGGGTTTTTACTATCGACTTGAAAATTTCATATTAGTTATTCAGCAGGATAAAGGTTTAAGTCGTCCTTAATGAAATGGTTTGGACTACAAATGATAGGCTGTTCCAATGATGGGATTAAGTATGAAAGAGTAGAAAAAACTGCAGGAAAAGGAGAAAGGAGGAAAAACATGCTGGTAACCAGCATTTTCTCCTGTTCCTACAATGTTTTCAGAAGTGTTTTTTAATGTTGATAAAACACGTTGATATTGGGGAAAGGGGTAGAGTTTTTACCCCCTGTAGATGATTTTTTTTTTCTTATGGAAGCAGACCTCTTCTTGTTAAAAAAAGAACGATTTCGACGACAAAACGGGAACGAGCAAGTCCTCCTTTTGCCACGTTGTTTTAAGATATCTTCAATGTTCAACCTAATTCATATGTATTTTTCATTTTAGCCATGCCCTGGCAAAAGAGGGTTAAATGCATCTCCGAAATGCTTTATAACAAGCAAGTCATCACATAACTATGTATGCATGTAATCCGTTTTGTTTCATTAACCGACTGAATCTGGAAATAGACTGGTCCTTTGACATGCAGAAAGTTGACCAGAAGCAAAAAGTTTCGACCCAGGTCAGCCTTTGCATACTGCACAGGCTGACCTGGGTCGATACGTTTTGCAAATGCATTCATAACTTTGCCAGAAGATGGGTCATATCTTTTTAGTTGAATTTTCTAAAGTTGCCTGCAGGGAAGGACGGGTTAAGAGCGTTATGAAACATGATTCATGGTTATGAAATGTACCTCTGTTGTTTCCACTATTACAAACACTTTGGAATGTATGGAGAAATTCTCGGAAATATATTATGTATATATAGTGTTTAACCCCGTTTTCAACGTCATTTTAGTTATATTATATAACAGGGGTCAATGCATCAATCCATGCTTTCCGGAGTTTCCTTTACCAGTACTTAGCACAATATTCTTCGCAAGCCACTGGCTGCTTTCCCACATAACCACCGTGGAATCAATGGTCAGCGGTAAGAGAGGAATTTGTGTTTACTATCATCAATCCTCGGCTCCCTACCGGCTTCGGCGAAGTACTTGAATAGCAAATTGTGAGTTTATATAAGCCCTTGTATACAGTATAGATCCAAGATTAGACTGTACAGAACTTTAAGTCTGAACTTGTACCTATATTGGTGTATGCTTTAACCCAAAGGCTGCTAAGCGCTACTGAAGGACCCTTTGCGGACAGTGTAGACCAAGATCAGACTGCACAGAACGTGCAGTCTGATCTTGGTCTACACTGTCCGATATTGAGATACTTTTCTCCCAAATATAACTTTGAAGCTGCAACATTTGGGTTTTTACTTTCGGCTTGAAAGTTTCATTTTAACTTATATAGCAGGATAAGGGTTGAAAGTTATACTGGCCAAAACTCGGGCTCCTTCCCGCTGACATTTAGTCACACTCATTCTAGCACTTCTTTTTTGTCTCTTGGCATACCAAATTTAAACAAGAAATATCTTTATAAAAGACAGATAACGTAAATTTGCCAGCAAATAGCCAGGGGCCCTTGAAATAAACATGTCTACATTTTTTACCACTGGGTCCTTAGAACAAACATGTCTACATATTTGACCAGTCACAAATTTCTAATCATTCATTTTGAATCAGTACCAAAAAGTAGGTCAAAAGCCAGCACATTCAGCCACACCGAAAAACGCTATAAAAGGAGAAACTGCTCCTAAAAAACAATTTGTCTATTTTCCAGTGTCTCTCGCGTACTTCCATTCATTTGACCCTATTTTTTGTTGTTAATCTCTATGCAATCTCCAGGCCGTCGTGATATAACCGGAAAACGGCTTTAATTCTTTTCCTTATTGTTGACGACACGAAAAGATTTTGTGGACGGTGATGATCAAGATCAGGCTGCACAGAACGTGCCGTCTGAACTCTGATCTACGCTGTTCACTAGTATATTTTAGATTACAGCAAAACTGTCTCTTCATCTTGCAGTGGATCTATATTTTTAACCAATGAAAAAGTGTAAATTATTTACTTGGTTGTGAACGAGTTAATTACCAAATAGACAAGTACAAGAACAATTGGTTCCAGGAGCGTAGTTTATTCATTTGAGCCTTGCTCTGTAAAAAGGGGGCTTGATGCATCTGCAAAAAGTATCGGTCCAGGTCAGCCTGCGCAATCTGCGCAGGCTGACCTGGGCCGAAACTTTTTGCTATGACTCAATTTTCTGCATGTCAAAGGACTAGTCTTCTGATGATTCAGTCGATCGTTAGATACAATAGATTTTGTGGATCCATACTTAAGTAATGACTTGCCAGGTATAATGCATCACGTAGATGCATTAAGCTCCCTTTTGCCAGAGCTTGGCTCATTTCTTACTGCATAAACTGGTCACCTTGACATGTTCTGACAAACTAGCACAAGAACCATTGCTTCCAGGAACGTAGTTTAGTTTATTTCTTGACCCTTAAACTGCTATATTTTAAGTTAAATGAAACTTTCAAGCCGACAGTAAATACCCAAAGTATTGCTATTTCAAAGTTATTTTGGAAAAAATAACCCTCTTTATCGGACAGTGTAGATCCAAGATCAGATTGCAAGTTCTGTGCAGTCTGATCTTGATCTACATTGTCCGCAAAAGGTCCTTGAGCCGCACTTAGCAGCCAAAGGATTAACGCATACACTACTCACCTTGAAATGTTCTAAAACAACATTAAACACCTGACGAACTAGCACAAGAACCATTGCTTCCAGGAACGTAGTTTAGTTTATTTTTTGACCCTTAACCAGCTATATTTTAAGTTAAATGAAACTTTCAAGCCGATGGTAAAAACCCAAAATATTGCAATTTCAGAGTTATTTTGGGGTATAAAAATACCTCTTTATCGGAGAGTGTAGATCCAAGATCAGACTGCACTTCTGTGCAGTCTGATCTTGATCTACACTGTCGGCAAAAGTCCTTGAGCTGCGCTAAGCAGACAAAGGATTATTTCCCGGGCAAAAATATCTCCTTATCGGACAGTGTAGATCCAAGATCAGACTGCATGTTTCTGTGCAGTCTGATCTAGATCTACACTGTCCGCAAAAGGTCCTTGAGCTGCGCTAAGCAGACAAAGGGTTATTTCCGTGACACAAATATCACCTTATCGGGCAGTGAAGATCCAAGATCAGACTGCACGTTCTGTGCAGTGCGATCTTGAGCTGCATAGTCCGTAAAAGGTCCTTGAGTCGAGCTTAGCAGCCAAGAGGTTAACACATGCACTAGTCACCTTGACATGTTTTAAAACAGCGTTTAGCACCAAACAAACAATTTTACAAGGGCAAGCAGTTTCTCTTTGATCATCCAGCAGCTCAGAACCAAACAGGAAATATCTACTCTCACCCATGATAAACTTGCACTTGTGCGGAAACGCCATATGGTCACAAAAAAAAAAATGTCGTCGATTTATCTGTGAAATATGACAGCAGTGCTACATCAAATACGAGAAAACATCGGAGCTGTATTCAACAACCATTCTAAATCTTGTTTTAATTCTTAATTTCAAAACTAGCCGCCTGGTTGGCTAAGACAGGAGGTCTAAGCCAATCAGTTGGCTTGCTTCGTAATTTAGAATAAGATTTGAATCTGGATGATAGTTCGTGGATACAATTCCAGATTCCGGCTTTATTAACCCACTGGAGTCCTATGTTAATATCAAAGCACTGAAAGTGCTGATATACTAGCGAATATGCAATAAGCTGTCTTGGTAAAGATAACACTTGGATGGTCCATACAAGATTTGCGGAAATGGTCCAATCCGGTAATTATGTCTGATCTGGTCCGATCCTATAATTGAGCCCGATCTTATTCGATACGGTGACTTTACCCACCTCTCATAGACACTTAATTATCACAATAGAAATTATTGGGGAAAAAAAAGTGTGTGTAAATCATAATTTGGGGGGAAAAAAATTGATAATCTGACGTTTGCATATTGAAGTTTACTTTCAGATTAACTTTTCATGCCTGTTCACTTTCTTATCGGCTGGAAAGGCCAGTCTCATCCACAAAAAACCCAAGGATGAAAAGCTTGCTTTGGAATAAGTAAAAATGAGCCTGATTTGCATTGGTCACTGACTTAATTTACATATAAGCAAACATCTTGTACCTTATCGATGATATCTTGTTCAGTCTATGACATTTGTAGGTAGAAAACGTTCAAATTGGAGTGGTAGAAATTATGTAGTTCAAGTGAACAATGTCATTTTAAATACATGTAGAATTACGATTTCTAACTGAAAGAATTATTTTAAGTGGGGCAGTATTTTGCGGCTGTTGGTGTTTTTGTTTACACTTACTATCTCAGATGATCGCTAGTCAAATATACAGTATACAGAAAAATTACATAAAGTACTGAAATCTTGATTTTAATGCCGAAAACAACCGTAACCAATGTTAATAGACACTGTGCATTCTGTGTGACTGCAAACGAGGGTACATACCTTATCATTCGAATCATATCATGCTATATTATATTTTACCAATGATGTTGCATAGATTTAATTCTAATCTTGGAATTACGACAGCCGCATTCGGTTCATCATTATCTCCTGTAACAAATCTGTAGCAGTCGACTTAGTCTGGCATTCACGTCCTAAACCATCTGGTTTAGCCAATCAGAAGTGGTGTTACTTTCAAATGTAGAAAATCTTGGAAAATAAGACTAAGAAGGAAGAGTGATTGGGAAATACGGACCCTGCACTGTTTTAATAAACAGACTGATACCGATTTGTAAACGACTTCAGTTACATGATACAGCTTAAACTTGCAGTTGGGCAAGATATTCGAACTGTTTCTTGTCGGAAAAAATCAAGGTTTCACTGTATTGGACCCTACTACGGTTATGCTCCAAATGGAAGGTTTTTATTTTCCCTAAAATTGACACAAAAGGTATATCGTCCCTTTGCTTTTCTTGTTTTCAAGTGCTCTGTTGTTTGTATATGAACTTGTAGAACTTTTCTTTGTAAATAATCAAGTACTTCTACTAGGATCATGTTACTCAACATAACACTTCAAAGTGTGGGAATGAACCAACGAGATCTCTCAAGTACTTCCGCACAACAAACACATTCGTCCCCTTTTTCATACGCCCATAACTTTTTAATTAATTCAGTTTCAAAACAAAACCTTTTCTTTTTTTCATCATTTTTTGTTTCGTGGAATTCACGCCTTTATAGCGTCTATAACGAATATCTTTTCGTTTCATGGAAGTGAGGAAACTGTTGCAGCCTTTACTCATAACGATGTGGTTCGTGTAAAAACTTCTTCATTTGAGTCTTATGTGTTTGAGGTCACCATTCTTTTAAACTCTTAATCCTTTACCACACGACAAATTTTAGACCTGTCCGAATTGAAAGCATTTGCAGATGACAGTTTCAATGTGGATCATATGAAATGATTTTTCTTTGATAGGGTAGAAAACATTGTGGGAAATGGAGAAAATGCTGGTAACCAGCATTTTCTCTTTTTCCCACAATGTTTTCAAAAGCCTTCTCTATCAGGGGTGTTAAAAGTCGTCATTGTGTGGTAAAGGATTAACCAAAAAACAAAATCTTAGACTTGCACAAATTGGAAACATTACTCTTTTAGATTAATTTTCAAGATTTATTATTTACTAAATATGGCTTATAATATGGATTATATTAATTGCATGTATACTGAACCAAAAAAGAAACTTCCCCTGTGTTTAACTGCAAATGCAACGTTATTAAAAAAAAAAATCAAAATATCAGATGACCTACATATATTCGGGTGAACGATTATGTGTCCGATAAAACAAATTTTAACTCGATTGAAAGCATTTTGCAGAAGAAACCCGCTGAAAGCGATTTTCACGTGCATGCACGGACCAGTATAATTCTTGTATATTTTTTGAAACCTTTCAGTTTAATTTTATAGACTTTCATGACAATAAGAAAAAGACGTTGAAAAAAGTTAAATTCTTTTTAGTTTTCTTTATTTTTGATATGCCTAGAATTCCGCAAAATTTACGCGAACGTGCCATTGGCATGCTTAATGCTGGTATGACGATGAATGCTGTTGCTATGAATATTGGATGTTCTACTCGTGCTATTCGACACCTTAGGCAACGTTTTCAAGCAACAGGGCGTACGGAAGATCGACCACGTAGTGGACGTCCTCGCGTCACGACGCGCGGCCAAGACCGCTATATTCGGAACACCCACCTGAGCAATCGCTTCCAAACTGCCACAGCCACTGCTGCTAACACCCCTGGTACACATAACAACCGTATATCTGCCCAAACTGTGCGCAATCGCTTGCGCGAGGGTGGGCTACGTGCACGTCGTCCATACGTTGGTTGTGTTTTGACGTGACGTCACCGCGTAAATCGTGTTAATTGGGCACGTACACACCAACGCTGGCTTAGACAACAATGGAATAGCGTTCTTTTCTCTGACGAGTCCAGGTTTTCCATTCATCGAGGTGATGACAGGGTTCGAGTATACCGTAGGAGAAATGAACGTTATGCCGACTGTTGCGTACTTGAACGAGATCGTTTTGGGGGTGGGGGTTCTGTCTTGGTCTGGGCGGGCATTGCACATGGCTTTCGCACTAAACTCGTCGTTATCGAAAGGAATTTGAATGCCCAACGCTACCGAGATGAAATTCTTGCGAGGCACGTTATCCCACTGTTTCAAAATAATGCCAATATCACTCTTTTTCAGCATGATAATGCCACAAGCCATACAGCTAGGGACAATGTGAATTTCCTCAGGCGAATAACATTGCATTTATTAATGACTGGCCTGCCAAATGCCCCGATATGAATCCCATTGAACACCTTTGGGATAATTTGGACCAGCGTGTTAGACGTAGCCCTATTCCATCGTCAAACGTCATTCAGCTAAGACAAGCCTTAATTCAGGAATGGAACAACATTCCACAAGCCGAAATCAATACACTTACCCGTTCTATGCGCCAACGATGCCAGGTAGTCCTTCATGTTGAAGGTGGTCATACCCGGTATTAATTTGTGATTTTTGTGAGCGACCCCTTCCGCATTGTAACTACCATTTCACTACTTTTGGATAAACCCTCAGCAATAATTTTTTTCACACAAAGTCGCAATAAAATACTCTTTCAATGCATATATATCTAGTTTAATCCTGATTTTCAAATTTGTGTATTTCTGCACTTAAACACAGGAGAAGTTTCTTTTTTGGTTCAGTATATATACTAAATATGGCTTAAAGGATAGGAATTATTTATATTAATTTAAAATACAGAAAACATTTTGGGAAAAGGAGAAAATGCTGGTAACCAGCATTTTCTTCTTTTCCCATAATGTTTTCAAAAGCCCTCTTTATTAGGTTGTTTGATAAATGGAAAATTAATGCCGATTATCGGTATTTTACAATCCGTCTGCTTAAATTTGTTTTTGGAGGTTATCAGCTAATTTGATAACGAGACTATAATACGGAAGCATTCGGTCATTTCCGGTTTCAGATAGTTACATGTACTTACCGTACTTAGCCGTGGTGTTCCGAGTGCAAATAACTTACGCAATGATTTCAAATATTTCAAGATTATTACCGATGGGTCGCCGCACCAGTTAGATATTGTCTGGGTCAAACCTTTATTAAATATCCATATCCCCCATATTCAGTACAGATAACTTGTTTTATATTTGGCACCTTTCAAAAACATGTTCGCAAAAGGAGAAATTGCTTGTAAGTGGTAATTTCTCTTATTGCCACAATGTTTTCGGAAGTTTTCTCTCATAAAACATTTTGTATTTAGATATATTGCCATTCTTTCTGCCATGTAGTAAAGCATGTTGTTACGGGAGACCACTCCTTCATGCATGGCTTCGTCATGATTTAAATACAATACCTAACAACTGCGTTATGGTATTGGTCTTTTGAACCTCGAAGAACGAGGATCTTGTCCGCCGTGGGTTCGAATCCTACCAGATGCAGCTTGTATTTCAGCCATGCATTTGTTCATTTGTTTCTTTGTTACGGACTTTGTTCGTAAGAATGTTTATTTAAATGACCAATGGGGAGAGCCGTAACTAAGTTTTTAAACTTTGAAATTGTTAAGAGTTAAATGAAGATAGACGGCGTTATTTTAAAGGTCCTGAAAACGAATTTTGAAACCCCTTATGTGGTTCAATAAGAAGAAGAAGAAAAAATGAAAAGCAGCCTCGCCAGCAATTGCCTCTTTTTTCCTCATTGTTTTGCATATTGTAAAAAAAAATATATGTATATGAGTCATGCTCTGTGAAAAGGGGGCGTAATGCATCTGCGAAAAGTATCGACCCAGGTCAGCCTGCGCGGACTGCGCAGGCTGACCTGGGCCGAAACTTTTCGCTATTGGTCAATTTTCTGTATGTCAAAGGATAAGTCTACCTAATGATCGAGTCGGTTGTTGAAAGAAGTGGTTATTTTGGAACCATAAGTATGTGATGACTTGCCTGGCATCATGTATCACGGAGGTGCATTAAGCCCTCTTTTGCCAGAGCATGGCTCATAATTTTCAATTACATATCAAGGACGTTTCGGGAAAAGAGGGTTAATACATCTCCAATTGATCCATAAAATCCATTTTGTATAACAACCCACTGAATCATGAGGTAGAACGGTCCTTTGACATGTAGAAAATTGACCATTAGCAAAAAGTTTCGACCCTGGCCAGCCTGTGCGGACTGCTCAGGCTAAACATGTTACGGGGTTTAGTGTATCTCTGTATTGCATAGTACTAGGTCAGTTTTTGCAGAAAATCGATCCTTTTTTTGTCTAAATCTATCTTGGCTGAATCATCAGGTAGAGTGGTCCTTTCAGGAGCAGGAAAATTACAAATATGAAAAAGTATCGACCCAGGTCAGCCTGTACGCAATGCACAGGCTATCATGGGTCGAAACATTTTGCAGAGGCATTAAACCACCTTATTACAGAGCATAAATCAGATTATATTTAAAACTATCACAATGAATGCAAAAGCTATTTGTGGTATTTCAAATTTACAAGGCTAAAGCCACTCGTAGGCAGTACCTGCTCAAGCAGGTTGGTTCTACTCCTCTGTGGTAACCGCTTAACAAATCTTCTAATGCTAGCGGTGCATCACCCATTACCAGACAACAAAATTTTAGGCTGGTCCAAATTCAAAGAGACTGCAGACGACAAATAAAATATGATCAAATACTTGAATTTTGTGTCAGAAAGGGTAGAAAACGTTGTGGGAAACGAAGAAAATGCTGGTTTCCAGCATTTTCTTCGTTTCCCACAAAGTTTTCCAAAGCTATCTTTATCAGGGTCGTTAAAAGTCGGGATTGTGTGGTAATGGGTTAAATACGACTACACGTAAAGGGACTGCTTCGCCTGTATATCAGCAACCGACTGCTATTCAGCTTGCTTTACAAGCTAAAGCAGTTGGTAGAAAGCTGCAACGAGTCGTATCAAAAAGGCCGAAAGCCAAACGCCAGAAACTGTATGACAGATAGATGGATAGATAGATAGATAGATAGATAGATAGATAGATAGATAGATAGACAGATGGATGGATGGATTGATGGACTGACGGACGGACGGATGGATGGACGAACAGACTGCTGGACGAACAGGCTGTTGGACACACGGACGGACAGACATACAGACGGACGGACGGACGGATGGACGGATGGACGAACGGACTGTTGGACACACAGACAGACAGACAGACGGACGGACGGACGGACGGACGGACGGACGGACAGACGGACGAACGGACAGACGGACAGACGGACAGATAGATAGTAAAAGCACACAGGTATAATGTCGGTTTGTATGAAATTACAGGAAATTATTTCGCCGGGTCATTAATGAAGTCTTTCACTGCCAATGACAACATACATAGGCTTTGAGAACAGCCAAGATCAAGGTCAGACTGCACAGAGCATACAATGTGATCTGTTCTTGGATCTACATCATTTGCCCGTTCGTTTCCCTAGCAGTGGAAATAAACTCTTAGACCTTGGAAAAAAAAATGGAATAATATATTTAAATGGTTGCGAAAGAGTTAACGTTTTCGATCGCCGTGGTCAACGAAGAAGACCTATTGTATGAGGACTGTTGCCATTTAAATGATAAATGAACCATGCTCCGGCAAAAGAAGGTGTAATGCATCTCGGCGATGCATTATACCAAGCAAGTCATCACATAAGCTTGGATCCATAATACTATGAGGTAGAATGGTCCTTGGACATGCAGAAAATTTAAAAAGTTTCGTCTTAGGTCAACCTGCGCGGATTGCGCAGGCTGACTTGGGTCGATATTTTTTTGCAGATGCATTAAGCGCCGAAAGCATGACTCAAAGTTACATTATGATGTAAAACAAATGACAGAGATATAAATAAGCAAATAAAATTATCTGGATGCCGTCATTAGCGTAATTTGAAATGACTCTGCTCTAATCGTAGTTATCTCAAATTATTACCTTATTATTGCAATTTGCACGCCCCTTTTATTGTCAAGCCTCGGGAAAAAAAGGGGGCGTATTGCCGTGATGGAATTCGTACAATGTGTAAATGATTCACAGCAATCAAAATGTCATCGTGCTTATGCGACTGCTAGCCGAAAGGTCGATTCTGTTGTACTTTGTTTCGACTTGGTTAAGTTGGGAAAGCAGCCAATGGCTTAGAAAGAGCCTTGTGCATTGAAAGCGAAATACGAGCAACGTTTTGACGGGATATATATCTATATATTTGTGTCTGTTCTGTTCTGATGTAACTGAAATACCACTTAAACGACATTAACCCTTTACCACACAATTCCAAGTTTTAACGACCCCGAATAAGAAGGCTTTTGAAAACTTCGTGGGAAAATGAGAAAATGCTGGTTACCAGTACTTTCACCATTTCCCACAATTTTTTCTACCCTATCAAAGACAGACAGAATCATCACTCTGCAAATGCTTTCAATTTAGTCCAGTCCAAGATTTTGTCGATTGGTAGAGTTAAACGCCGAACGAGCAAACACTTGCTTTTTCTTTGATACAAGGGCTCCTGCATGGCTCAATGGTAAAGTGTAGGACTCGTAACCTGGAGGCACCGGGTTCAAACGTCACTGGAAGCACTTTGGGAAAGACACCTTAGAACCCTAGCCTTGGACTGGTAAAACCCAAGACATCCATTACTAAGCGAGCGGTTAACCGTGATATGACTGAAGTAACGTTGAAAGCGGTGTTTAAATCCATTCATCAATCTTTAATACGAATATTGTACTTTAAAGTATCTTTTGAAAGAGCATATTACGATATAAATTATGTTGAAAACGGCTTTAAACACCATACAATCAATCAAAGAATATATCAACAATGGGATACTTCCTAAATTCTAAATCAGCCAACCGATTGGTTGAGACATAACGTCTAAGCCAATCGGATGTGTAGATTTTGAAATAAGAGTAAGAATTGAATAAAAAACTTTTGTGCGAAAACGACCCTAGAATAGATGTTTTGCGCAGTTTGATCTAATGTAGCTCTGCATTGAATACAAAAGCACAACGATGATAAAGTCTTTACCAAACGACAAAGTTTTTGCCCTGTCCAAATTGAAAATATCTGCAGACGACAAACTAAATATTACTCAAAGCATGTAAATTCTTTTTCAAAAGGATAGAAAGTGCTGTGAGAGAATGAGAAAGTGCTGAATACCAGCCTTTTCTCCCGTTCCCACAATGTTTTCAAAAGCCTGTATTTCTCAGGATCATTACATAAAAATCGGAAATGTTTGGTGAAGGGTTATGATTGTAATGTATCAAACGGCGGCTTACAAACCACAGAATCATCCGTGGACATATGAACTCTGTGTCCTGTCACAAGACTTTCCTATGATGAACGCATTTGCAGACAACAGATTGAATATTACTCAAAACTTAAAATTTCTGTTTCACTTCGTAGAAAACATAGTGGGAAAAGGATAAAATGCTGCTAACCAGCATTTTATCCTTTTTCCCACAATGTTTTCAAAAGCCTTTTTCCTACCGAGGGTCGTTAAGTTCGCATTTGTAGACGACAAATTAAATGTGAGCAGAGCCGAGCCCCGGTAGCTCAGTCGGTAGCGCAGAGGACATGAGAACAGGAGGTCGCTAGTTCGATCCCCGGCTCGGCCGATTTCTTTCCGAGGATTGATGATAGTCATTGTGACAGGATTCATTCCTCTCTCACCGCTGATCATTAACTCGACGATGGTTATGTGGGAAAGCAGCAAGTGGCTTGTAAAGATTATTGTGCGGAGTACTGGTAAAAGAAACTCTAGGAAAGCATGGATAGGTGCACCGGCCTCCGCGATATAACTGAAATAATGTTGAAAACGGCGGTGAACACCATATAGTCAATCAATCATAGCTGTGACCAGATAAATAGGATTTGTCCTGAAAAAGGGTGGAAGACAATGAAGGAAAAACAAATTTGTCGGTTTCAAGAATGTTTTCCCTTTTCTAAAATGTTTTCATTGTTTTCAAAAGCTTCTTTTTTAGGGACCATAACTGTCTATCATATTACAAAATTCTAGACTTGCCCAAAATTGAAAGCAAGTAAAAACGAGATATTAAACGTGTTCGAAAAAGTGAAATTTTTCTTTGAAGGGAGGAAAGCATTGAATTTGTAGGAAAATGCCGATCACCCTTTCAAATGAGCCATGCTCCGTGAAAAGGGGGCTTAATGCATCTGCAAAAGGTATCGACCTGGGCCGAAACTTTTTGCTTTTGGTTAATTTTCTGCTTATCCAAGGACCATTCTACCTCAGGTTTCGGTCGTTTGTAAGACAAAAGGGACTTTTTGGCTCCATGATCATGTGATGACCTGCCCGGTACTTAGTCTCAGGTACAGTTATTGTGCTAGCCCGGTACCATGCATCATGGGGTAGCATTATACCCCCTTTTGACAGAGTATGGCTGAAATACATTATAATTATACTACATACATATAAAATAAGTGATAAGTTATGCTGTTATCCAAAGCATGCTTGATCAGCAAATATGCAATACATACCATCCGAAGAAATCGCACTGTTCACCTCCCGCTCTGTTATCAATAACACGAACACCATAAACCATTGCAAAAGCAGCACTTTTCCGTCGCACATTCTTAATTAAATTATTAAACTGTCTGTGTTTCTATGGAAACCGATAATAAAAAAATCATCGTTCGCTCATTAAAATCCAAATTCTGTACTCTTCTCTCACTTTTGATTAGATAGGAGAGTCATCCATGTTGGAAGAAGAAAAACTAACGATCCGAAACTTTCACGTCTATAAAAACAAAAGGCTCTCTGTGCTGCATTGTTTTGACTGTAAAAGTTTTACATTGAAAGGTACACTGGTCCTTTGAAAGGTACAGAAATTGACCGATAGTAAAAAGTGTCGACCCATGTCAGCCTGCGCGGACTGCGCAGGCTGACATGGGTCGATACTTTTTTGCAAATATATTAAACCCCTTTCCACGGAGCATGGCTCAATCAAATACCTCAAGAAACAGATGTACCCCAAACAAAAATGTAAATGAAAGTCGATCTGGGAAAAAGGGTTCGATGCATCTTCGTCAAAATCCAAGTAAGTTTCCGCATAAAATAGATCCAGTTTGTCTAAGAGCGACCCAGTCATGCGCTACAGTGGTCCTTTAGCATACAGAAAAATTAACTAATAACAAAAAGTTTCGACCCATGTTAGCCTGCATAAACCGTACAGACTAACATTGGTCGATACACTTTGCAGATGCACCAAACCCCCTTATCACAGACCATTACTCAAATTCAATAAAGAAATAAATATAAATTGAGTTCAATATAGGAATATATCTGTTTGAGAAAAGATTGTGTAAAAGAAGAAATTGCTCATAACGAGCAATTTCTCTTTTTCCCACAATGTTTCCAAATTAAATTAGTCTTGTGGAAGACAGTATAAGACACCTGCAATGGGTTATGAGTTAACAAGTACATTTTAACAACTGGCTGTCACAAATTTAACGAATGTTTATTTCATAGTAAAACCACACACACACACAGAAATCACCATTGATTCCAACTCCTCTTGATTGTGTATATTTTATCCTCAATACATCCTCAATACTGGGTAAATATATCCTGTATTGAAAACAAAAGTGCGGAAGCCAATAACTTTCTCTGTAGAACCGAAACAGTCTGATACAGCAAGTTTTTCAGTGCTATCATTTCAAAAGTTTATCATGTAAATATCGAATATATAGGTCATATCCAAATGGGCAAAAAACAGAAAACCCCAGCTATGTGTAGTTTTCAAACTAAATCATAACTTTGATTATTAAAAGTTCTCTTATCGCATCATTTTAAACGCGCATGCCTTAAAACAATAAAAAATAACATAGATCCTGCAAAGTATGAGCGAAGCGAAAGAATACGTTAAATAACAAGTGCCAAAATCCAACAGGCTTCCTTGATCGCGCTATAGTGAACAAAATAAAGTAAGGTCTGCAATGAAAACATTACTCCACCCTTTCCCTCAGGGAAACCGGCTTTTTTTTTTTCTAACCCTTATCCTCTTAAATAATTGAAATTTATCTTTCAAGCCGATAGTAAAAACCTAAAATTTGCTATTTGAAAGGTATTTTGGGGGAAAAGATATCTGCTTATCGAACAATTTAAATCCAAGATCAGACTGCACATTCTGTGCAGTCTAATCTTGATTTACACTGTCCGCAAAAGGCCTTTAAGTCGCACCTGAGGGTCAAAAGTTTGTTGGGTAAAGCAAGACAAAATATTGATGAATATGGAGAAATGAGCAGTTTCTCCATCCGTCACACTTTGGAACTATTTATCTCCTTCCAAGCTTCTTTCATTGATACAGATTGGTACTTCTGAATGGCGAAGAATCCTCCAAATTAGACATGAAAACCCGTTTGAGGGGAGGTATGGAAATGATGTTTCGCCTCTGTTATCGTCGTCGGTTGTTGTTGCGCTAACTTGGTGTTTGTGTGAGGTTATCTAATTGTTGCTTCAAGAGCACAAAGTTGCAGCTTGAAGACCCTGTAGGGTTGAGTGAATGATAATAAAGCAATGGTGGTTTTTGATTACTTCCTGTGTAGTTATGAAAATAACAAATTAACTGATCTGACTCCAAGCCAATATACCACCTTCTAGATTGGGACATGCACTGTCTCGCAATCAAGGACCGTATTTGGCAACCATCATAAATTGCATTTTTAGTCTCGTTTTCCAAAGTTCAACGTAACACAATTTTTGATTGGCTAATTGAAATGGCCCAGCCAATTATAAGTTATTTTATTTTTTTAATTTAGAAAATTAGATTCAGAATCCAGCTTGGACACAAATAAAATGAATGATAATTTATGCTATGATCCAACACACGAATGCACGTGAAAATATTGTGACAGAAGGAGAAATAGATCGTTACGTGCAAATTTTCTCAATGCTAAATTGATTTTCAAGCGTGGTTTAACTCTTTCATAACTTGATTAAATAAATGGCATTTTTCTCAATGACTGCAAATACAGTTCTGCTGCAAGATCAAGCGACGGTTTGTTCATTATCTAGAGTAAAGCAGTGGACAGTGTAGATCAGAGATCAGACTGCACTGAAAGTGCAGTCTGATCTTGATCTACACAGTCCACAAAAGCTTCTGGTGTCGTCTATGGTATGGAAAGAGTTAAGTGCTTGCAAACATGTAACCTTAGTTTATTTGCGCAGTATACCAATACTACCGACCGCGAGGAGCAAAAATTTTGCGCCGCTTCACATTCTGCGGTTCTTATAAACATAACTGGTGCTTTCAGCTGAAATTAGAAGTCAGGTTTTGTTAGAAGAATAAACTGTTTATATCTGCTCTCCACATTTTCGAGCCTGTTTTTTTTTATGGTTTAGACTTTTTTTTTTTCTCTGTTGTTTCTCTTTGTTGGTGTTATAATTTGTTGTCGTCGCTGAGTTCATTCATGAGTTTCCTGTGTGATTGTGGCATCCTTATGCGGTTCTACGGATAGCGTAGATAAAAGATCAGGCTGCGGAACTCGCAGCCTGATCTATGATCTACGTTATCCGATAAATTGTGAATATTCTGGCCAAAATATATTTGGATATATCACTCCGACCTCAAATTTTCGATTTATTAATTTAGTAACCTTGGAGTCAACATGCCTGCGGTCGACAAGTACACGCAATGACAAACACTGTAGATCCGAGCCAGGCTTTGCAAGGTGCAGATTAACATCATGATATCATACCAATAAAGCTTGCAAGTTCCTGTGACATGTGACTTCGTGCCGCAATGTTTTCAGATGCTCCTTTAAGCCTGTCTCACACAGAACACACGGCTTATACGGTTGGCCACCCGTGTAAACCGTACATACAACCGAACCAACCGTGGCCTTATCCGAGTTACGCTCGGGCCATTCGAGTGTATCCGTGAAAGCCGTGTATGATTTTTAAAACTTTTAAAAAACTGGCACGGGTGCCATGTCCGTGTATGATCGTATTAGCGATCGTACAAGACCGTGAGAGACCGTGTGAGACCGTACGAGACCGTATATACAACCGCACATGAAGTCCACTCCACGAGTGAGCTCAACCGTGTCAATATCAAAACATACACGAATGTGTGATAATTCGCGCATAACTCGAACAAAAGTCGGTGGGACCGTATGTAAACCCTGTAAATGTCCAGTTAATCGAGTAAAAGTCGTGTTTAATCGTACTAGGCCGTAACAGACCGTACTTGGAACCGTACAACAATCGTATGAAAATCGTTTGCAAATCGTGTTCAAACCGTGACAAACCTTGCTTGACCGAGTATATCCGTGCTTTGTTCGTACATACTCGTGCTACATTCGAGTCTAAATCGTACCAACTCATCCCCAGGCACGGTTGGAGCTCAATACTCGTACCAGTCAACCCGTGTATAACCGAGTATACCGTATTGGAACCGTGTGCCCAACCGTGTTCTGTGTGAGACAGGCTTTACCTGTAGAAACCTAAGAAGACACTCGTATGTGGTCATGAAGGAATGGATTGACCCACTGTCATGTGAGCTGACATAAGCACAACCTCGTAACTCTTCAACTAACGATAAAATCTTGGACTGGTCCAAATCCAAAGCATTTGCAGAAGACAGCATATATGAGGCTCATATGATTTTTTTTTATTTGTGAAATATTAGAAAACATTGTGGGAAAAGGAGAAATTGCTGGTTACCAGCATTTTCTCCTTTTCCCACAATTTTTTTGAAAGCCTTCCTTCTTAGGTTAGTGAAAACTCGGGATATGTGGTAAAGAGTTCATCTCCTGAAATAGACTGCATTTGGAACGTTGTGGTAGAAAGAGCATTTGCTTCTTGCATAGAAATTTTTTTTTTTTTTTGACGAATGCTTTCAATATAAATCACAGCATGATTTTTTTTCTTGTCATTCAATGTTTTTCTTTCATGTCACCTATGCTAGAAACAAGCCCCAATTACTCTATGTAGTGCACAGGCTTAGTAATCTGTCGGTTCGTGTTCGCAACATGGGTACCCCAAGATTCTTTCCAACCATTGACGAAATTCAAAGAGAAAATGTTCATTTCTGTCTGGTAAGTGATTATCTTGTCTTTGTGCGCAAAAGCAACCAGTGGCTATATGAAACAATGTCGTGCGCAGCTCAGTAAAAAGTAGCTACTGGCACAGATTTGAGCATGCTTTGGCAGAAGGGGATTTAATGCATATCCGCGATGCATTATACTTTGCAATTCATCACATAATTTGGGATCCATAAAATCGCTTTCGAATAACAACCGAACTATTTATAAAGTAGAATGATACTTGGACATGCAGAAAATAGACCAATACCTAAACGTTTCGACCCCAGTCAGCCTACATGCACTGCGCAGGCTGAAATGGATCGATGCATTTTGCAGAAGCATTAAATTCCCTTTTCTGACAAAGCATGTCTCATTTCTTTCTGGCAACTAATTATTTTGTCGTACTGAGTAGAAGCAGCCAGTGGCTAGGAAAGCATGCTGTGTGCAGCTCAGGTAAAGTAGCTACTGAACTTATTAAGCGCCTTGATGAAACAGATTATTGAAATCGACTTAGATACTGCACAAACAAGTTCCTACTTTGCAGCATTATGTCTAAAAACCACTTTATGCTTATGACCTAGATTTTCGGAAAAAAACATGAGCCACGCTATGTCAAAAGGGAATTTGATGCATCTGCGAAAAGTATCGACCCAGGTCAGCCTGCGCAGTCCGCGCAGGCTGACCTGTGCCGAAACTTTTCGCTATCGGTCAATTTTCTGTATGTCCAAGGGCCACCTTTCCTCCAGGTTCAGTCATTCATCAGACTAAGTGGATATTATGGATCCCATATTGTGTGATGGCTTGTTTGGTGCCAAGGATCACGGAGGTGCATTAAGCACCCTTGTGCTAGAGCACAGCTCATATGCATGAATCATTGTGTTTTTTTTTTAACGTAAGTCTTACGTGTTTTTTTTTTCATCGAAGTGGAATTTTATCGTTGGCTGCCAGGCTGAATGAAGTATGTTTATGGCAATAAATCATTGTTACTTGATCCTTCGAGCACCAAGCACGACTTAAATTACTTATCAGAACTGTGTAGACCAAGATCAGACCGAACAAAACGTGCATCTGATCCACTGTTTTTGCTTAGAGATATTTGTCAGTAAAAACAAAAGTAAGCTGCTGTAAGTAAAAAAAAAAAACTGGATGCTTTAAGAATAATCCCGTACAAGCTGAGAATGAATAAATAAAAATTTCAAGCGAATAGTACAATGTAAAGTCTAAAATATTGCATTTTTTAAAGTTCTTATTGCTAGAGAAAAATCTTATCATATCGGACGGTGTGCTGCAATGTGTAGGTCCAAAACTCGGATTGCACATTCTGTACAGTCTGATCTTGATCTACAGTGTTAGGAAAAATGCATTGAGCCGCACAATTTTATCACAAAAGTGGTTCTAACAGCGCAAAGCACCCTTGGGACTAACAACATTTAGACTCATTCGCTGATACCATAGATTTTAACATTCAGGCTGTAGATGGGTTGATATTTCATATAATGATCGTATCTTGTTTTCCAGCCTTTTAACCCATAGGCTGCTGAGCGCAACTCACTGACCTTTTGCGGACAGTGTAGATCAAGATCAGACTGCACAAAACGTGTAGCTTTAATGGGTAGTATTTGGAGTTTGGATGTATATGAGCCATGCTCTTGGAAAAGGTGGCTTAATGCATCTGCAAAAATGTATCGACCCAGGTCAGCCTGCGCAGTCCGCGCAGGCTGACCTGGGTCGAAACGTTTTGCTATCTGTCAATTTTCTGCATGTCAAAGGACCAGTGTACCACATGATTTAGTCTCTTGTAAGACAAAATGGATTGATTTTATGTATCCATGATTATGTGACTTGCTTGGCATCATGCATCACGCATATACAAAGCCCCTAATGCCAGGGCATGGCTCAACATCTTGCGCCGGTAGAGTTAAGCTCTGCTGATGTAATATGGTTATAATTGTGCTTCAAGCTTTAAATCATTTTCTTTTCAGACGACAGAAGACATTTTTACGTCAAGCAATTAAAAAAAAAAAAAGCCTGACAATAGGAAAAATTCTCAAAACTATGTACCTTTGCAAAATTGGTGAATATGTACCCTAAAATTTTGACAGAGGTTGATTTAAAAACATTCGTTTGAGTTTTGGCAAACACTGATTTTAATTATTTCGTTGTCCGGGTATACATGGGTAGGTATAATGGCCGCCTCGATCGAAATAAAATTGTATAGAAAAGGCGCAAAACACTTCTAAAGAAACCCCAAACCAACACGATGTCAACTGCAGCAACGTTTCTATGACCACAACATTGATTTGAATGGCAAAAGGCGGTTTAATGCATCTCTTAAGTTCATTATACTAAGCAAGTCGTCACATAATCATTGATCCATAAAACCCATTTTGTGCAACAAATGTCTCAACTATGAGGTAAGATGGTCCTTGAACATACAGAAAATTGACCGATAGCAAAAGGTTTCGACCCTTGTGAGCCTGCGCGGACTGCGGAGACTGACATGCGTCTATATTCGTTGCAGTTGCGTTAAACCTCCTCTTCACAGAGCATGGATCATTTATTTCTTCTTCCGTTCTTACTTGTCTTCATCGTTTGCATTTTCGATTGATCCTGCGTGGCTTAGTGGTGTAGAGCAGTACTCGTAACCTGGAGGGTTCGTGCCTGGGGTTTTTCGTGTGAGTGTCCATGGGTAAGACACTTCAGGGCCTAGCCTGGTATTGGTGAAACCAAGGACATACATAAATAAGCCATGCTCTGACAAAAGAGGGTTTAATGCGACATCGTGATATATAATACCAAGCAAGTCATCACATGATCATGAATCCATAAAATCCGTTTTGTCTGGCCCTTTGACATACAGAAAATTGACCATTAGCGAAAAGTTTCGGCCCAGGTCAGCCTGCGCGGACTGCGCAGGCTGACCTGGGTCGATACTTTTCGCAGATGCAACAAGCACCCTTTTCACAGAGCATGGCTCAAATATATGAGTTGTTGACATGAAATAATGTTAAAAGCGGCTTAAAACACCATTCAGTCAATCAGTCAAACATTTTTTATGTTTAATATGTTGCATGAGAACGGAACTAGGAGCACCGGGGAACATCTCCTAGAGGGCAGCAACACATCTGGCAGGAGTCCATCTAGAACTTCTTCTGCAATAAATACCTCCTGCAGGCCACTGTTTTTGTGTCTTTCAGCAGACAACTTTGAAAAACACTGTGGCTAAAGGAAAAATGCTTAAAAAGAGGAGCTTCCCGTTTGCACCATGTTTTTTTTTTTATCATTTCTACTTGATACGTTGAAAGGGGTTCACGAAATGATTCCACATTTTCATACAAAGATATAAAAGATTGGTTTATAGGAGCTAATATTTGCTTTATGCTAGCTGATACACGTATTGGCCATCTGCCTTTCGCAAACAATATTTGCAGACAATTGTTGTTAATTGTTACTAAATGTCGCTAAATATCACTTAACCCTTAGGCTGCTGAGCGCGACTCACTGACCTTTTGCGGACAGTGTAGATCAAGATCAGACTGCACAGAATATGCAGTCTGATCTTGGATCTACACTGTCCGTTAAGGACATCTTTTTCCACAAAAATTTACCTTTGAAATAGCAAACTTTGGGTTTTTACTATCGGCTTTAGAGTTTTATTTAATTTTTTATAGCAGGATAAGAGTTAATACAGTTATTGACAGAGTTGGGCGTTTGGGCTGGTGCTTATGTAACCAGTTGAGGCATGCTCTAGCCAAAGGGAGTTTAAAGCATCTTCGTGATACATTATACCAAACAAATCGTCACGTAATTATGGATCCATTTAATCCATTTTGTTTAACAACTGACTGAATCATGAGATAGCATGGTTCTTGATTATGCAGGAAACTGACCAATAACAAAAAGTATCGAAACAGGACAGCCTGCACAGGCTGTGCAGACTGACCTGGGTCGATACTTTTGGTAGATGCATTATGCTACCTTTTCACAGAAAATGGTTTTTTTTCCGTGCTCATCGTACATGTACGTGGGCAGACAATTTCCAAGTTCAATAAATGGGATTCTAAAACTTATTCTTTAACTTGTTCTTTCCGTCTTACCGTAGTCGACCCTTGACAAAACAATTCCATAGACTGCGCAGGCTGATCTGAGTCGATACTTTTTGCAAATAGATTAAACCATGTTTTCACAGAGCATGGCTCACTTTTTATCATTAACATGATATATATTCAGTATATTGCCCACTTGCCTATACATGTATACCGAATGCTTATAATACATGATACAAAAGGGCAATAGATCAGGCTATGGTACATAGAAACAGATTTGGCCCGACTGATAAAAAATACAGACACTGCATATTCACGATTAAACTATATGTCTTGTGAAATCTGATCTTGATCGTCACTGCCCAAAAGCAACAACAATTACGGAAACTATTTTCAGGATAAGAGTGAATTAACCTTTTGCGTTGCCTCCCTTTGAAATAGCGACATTACAGTTTGAGTTACCTCCCATGGAGTCGATGAATGCTTTATAAAAGTATGCTGCGTTTTCCATCATATACCAGTAAAAATACTGAATTAATCGGTCGATCAGGTGATCAGTTAAGCGATCAAATAAACACAAAACGAGCAGTTGATTTTGATTTGATACTGTCTTGTTCGGAATGATAAACAGCATTTTCTCCTTTTCCCACAATGTTTTCTACCCTGTCAAAGAGTAATTGCACCATTTGAGTCACAACGAAGTTGTCGTCTGCAAACACTTCCAATTTGGACAAGGCTAAAATTTTGTCGTCTGGTAAAGGGTTTTAAACAGATAAGATTTCTAGTTGTCGTGTCGTAGAGTCCAAAGTTTTTACAAATCTAGATACGTCCGTGAATGGTTCTGTCCGTTCGACGAGAAGCTTAGGATTTATCCCTTACCACACAATCCATAGTTTTAACGACCCTCAGGAAGAAGCCTTTTGATTGTGGGAAAAGCAGAAAATCCTGCTAAGCAGCATTTTCTTCATTTCTCCACAATGTTTGTTTGTCTGTTTTCCTCTTTTACGGAGAATTTTCATCATTTGAGCCACATTTAAATTGTCGTCTACAAATGCTTCCAATTCGGACCAGTCTACACGTTTGATATGTGTTAAAGAGTTACAGGGTATGAAATATCTTACATAATGATTTTTACAACATTGTAGAAAAACGATCAATTCCGTATAGCAAGAAATTGTTAATTTTTCAGTTTTTTTTTTCATCAACTGCCAATTACTTTGGTCTGAAAAATGCTATATTTATCCTGTTAGTGAAAAAATAAAAAGCTGAAAGAGTCAACTCAAACTAAGAGCAGTCACCTCTGTATTTCAAATAATTACAACAAATAAGATGCCCCGTTGCTTATAACACATAAACATTCTACTTTTTACCAGATATCAATATTTTAGACTTATCCTAAGACGTTGCAGACGACAAATCAAGCCTTCTTCAGGTGTGTTAATCCTTAAGCTGCTAAGCGCGACTAACTGACCTTTTGCGGACAGTATAGATCAAAATCAGACTGCACAAAACGTGCAGTCTGATCTTTGATCTACACTGTCCGATATGGGCATATTTTTTCTCCAAAACATACTTTTGAAATAGCAAAATTTGGGTTTTAAATATCGGCATAAAAGTTTCATCTCACTTATCAGCAGGATAAAGGTTAGATACGGGATCTGTCTGGTAAAAATGGATAATACAGATCAGCCTAACGGAACACAACGGAAGAACTTAAACATTGCGTATTCTCTTTCAAACTCTCTTTCAAACTCTTTTTCAAACTCTCTTTCAAACTCTTTTTCAAACTTCTTAATGTCCTCCTTCATTGTCAAAAGGTTACGGGAATCCCGATCTTCGGCCGGGAAAAGCTCGCCTTGGTTTTATCGGGACCATCTCCTCAATGGTTTGTAACTCGTCCGAAGGTTGTAAAGTTTCGTTGGCTTCTTCCGAAAGATTAGCGCGTAGGTTATTACAGTTCGAGTCAAGGAATTTATCACATTGCACTTTTGCCTAGCAATACAAACAAGAAAGCTTTTAATGTGACAATTCATGTTCTATAAATATAAAAATGGAAGTCCGGACATTTGTCTTTTGTAAAGCGTGGTCTTTAAATGCAAGTTCAGTTGACAAAATTATGAATGGGTTTATACTCAAGATATTTATCTCTTAAAGCAGTGAATTGATTGACTTGTCTTTACCAGGGAACAATTTTAAAACTTGTCAAAACTATAAAGCATTTGTAAAAAGAAGAATAAGATGTAGCCCAAATGATAGAATTTGTTTTTGAAAGGGTGAACTAGAACTGTCGAAGGAAGACAAAGTGATAGTTCTTGTACACTGCACTTGTCCTCAATGTGATCTATCTGCAAAGAAGTTTGAAGTGAATAGCTTTTATACTTTGGATGAAATACTCTTGACAAAAATCCAATTTTTAAAATAACAAAGGGCAATAACTCCAAAAAATAATGTTAACAGAGTTATGGATCTTCTGCGTTGTCTTGTCCTCAATGGGATCTATCTGCATATGAAGTTTGAAGTTGATAGCTTTTATACTTTTGAAGTAATGCTTAGCGGACTCACGGACGGACGAATGGACCGACGGACAAGGTGACTCCAGTAAACCTCATCAATCTATTGTTTGTGGGATATTAAAAAAAAAACAGAAGAAAATAAAAAATCTTTAGGCAATTAATCCAAAACTAATGGAGACAAAGTGATGGTTCTTGTGCACTGCATTTGTCCTCTAACGTGATCTATCTACAAATGAACTTCGAAGTCAGTAGCTTTTATACCTTGGAAGTTATGCTATGGGCAAAAATCCAGTTTGTAAAATAATAAAGGGCAATTACTCAAAAGTAAATTCCAAAAATAGTCCAGAGTTATAGATCTAGCTTTCTGCCCTTGTCTTTAACATGATCTCTTTAAAAATGAAATCTGACGTAAACCGCTTTTATGTTTTGGAATTTATGCTCTGGGCAAAAAATTGAATTTGTAAAAAACAAAGGGCAATAACTCCAAAATAACAAGAACAGAGTTATGGATCTTGTGCAGTGCCCTTGTACCCAATGAGATATATCTGCAAATAAAGTTTGAAGTAAATAGCTTTAATACTTTGGAGTTATGTTCGGGACTAAAATCCAACTTGTAAAAAAAAGGGCAATAACTCCAAAAAGGATAAGGACAGAGTGATGGATCATACGGACTGCACTTGTCCTCATTGTGATCTATCTGCACACGAATTTTGAAGTCAAAGCTTTTATACTTTTGAAGTTATGCTCCGGACTATAAGTTCAATTTGTTGAATAACAAAAGGCAATAAAAATACAAAGAAAAAAGAGGAAAATGAGGACAGAGTTATGGATCTTGTGCACTTCACTTGTCCTTAATGTGATCTATCTGCATGAGAGTTTTGAAGCCAATAACTTTTATACTTTAGAAATTATGCTCCAGATAAGAAAATCTCACTTGTAAAATAACAAAGGGCACTTAATCCAAAAATACAGAAAAAGAGTGATTGATCTTATGCACTTGTCCTTGATGTAATTTACATGTATCTGCATATGAAGTTTGAAGTCAATAACTTTCACACTTTGGATGTTGTGCTCTTGACAAAAATCTAACTTGTAAAATAATAAAGGCAAATAATTAAAAAGAAAAAGAAAAAAAAGAGTAAAAATAATGAAGACAGAGATATGAATCTTGTGCACAGCTATTGCTAATATAATCTGTTTGCATATGCAGTTTGCAGTTTGGAAGTTATGCCCTCGACAAAATTCCAAATTGTAAAATAAGAGAGGCCAATAAATCCAAAAATAATGAAGACAGAATTATGGATCAAAAGTTTTTAAGACAGAGTTATGGATTTTGTGCACTGCATTTTGCCCCTAATGAGATCTATTTGCATTTGCAGTTTGAAGTCGATAGCTTTTATATTTATGACGTGATGCTCTGTACAAAAATCCAATTTGTAAAATAACATAGGGTAATAACTCCAGAATAATGAAGACAGCGTTATGGATCTTGTTCCCCATTTGGTCTATCTGCATGTGAAGTTTGAAGCCAGTAGCTTTAATACTATGGAATTTATGCTACAGACAAAAATCCAAATTAAAAAATAACAAAGGGCAATAACTCCAAGAAAATGAGAACAGAATATTGAATCTTGTAAACTCCACTTGTCCCCAATATGATCTTTCTGAATATGAAGATTGAAGCCAATATCTTTAATACTTTGGAAGTTATGCTTCGGACAAAAAATTTAATTGTAAAATAACAAAGGGCAATAACCCCAAAGATTTTGCGAGCCCAACATTCTAACCGTGACCAATTTACCTCAAGAAATAATCAAAGCGTTGAAAACACAGGAGTGGCATTTGTCAAGAAAGCCATTGTGTGGAATTAATAATTTGAAGAAAAAAGAGAAATATTTTTCAAGTATTGGCTTGAAAGTCAACCTACTAAGTAAATTGATACCTTTTTGGTTGAAGGGAGAGTACTCACGACAAAGTTAGGATTATTTTTGTATTGGTGGTCTCCCTTTGATCATTCAGGAGGAGTTAGGACTAGTGTCCCTTGACAGTAGGATGTATGATGGGTAGAGAGAGAAAGCATATGAATGTATCGAATTAAATTTAGTTTGTACCTGAAAACTGTGATTTTGAGATATCTTTGGCCGTAAAGATCTAATTCCCAACATTACAATCAATTATTTCGATCTATAAATATTCATGCAAAATCAATTGGCTTAGTACGCAATCATGGGACGAACAAGTCCAGGGACGAACTGGTTTTGGAACGAAAACGCCCGGGACCAAGAGGTCAGTAGAAAAATTTTGTTTATCATTGCGCCAATAGAAGGCTATGAGTGGGTGAAGCTATTTTCAACCAAAAGGAAGTATTTCCACGATCGATGGCCTCGACCAGTGTATTTTGATATGCCATTTTCAATTACATATCTGAGTGCTAACGAAAAACTCATTTGTCTGAGAAAAATTGAGTTTAATTTGGTTTATTTCCTTCTGCTTTGCACAAAATACGATACATAGTCTTAAAAATTCAGTATTGAACTCATAGTGGCATTGTATTCGACAAATGCCACAAAAATCAATCTTTCCGTTCGATTTTTTGGTATGAAATATCTCATATAAGGACTTTTACAACACTGTGGAAAAAGAATTATTTTATATGACAAGTAATTTGTTGACTGGGTTTCAGGCTGATCGGTTTTATTTTTTTCCTTTTCAATATACTGACGTTACTTTGTAACTAATGACACCGGGACCAAGGCTAGCTTTTTCGGTCTGAAAAAGTCATATTTGTGCAGTAATAAAGAAAAGATCATAAAAAAAGCCAATTCAAACTTAGGGCAATTACTTTTGTCTTTCCAGAAATGAAAACATAACTTGTGCACGTTGCTTATAACACACAGGCAACTATACCAGACAGCAATATTTTACACTTCTCATTGTAAAAAAGCATTTGCAGACGACAAATAAGATATTGCATTAAAGATGTGATAAAAATTCAAAATGGTCGACAACATTGTAAGAAATGGAAAAAAAATGCCGGGCAACAGCATTTACTCCTTTTCAAACAATGGTTTAAAGAGCGATTTTCATTGTCGTCTTGTAAAAGATTCATTCAACAGGTCAGCCAGTTGGAGGTGTCCGAAACTTTGGGAACTTTTTTTTTTCAAACTCTTCCATGTCTTTTTTCATCGTCAAAAGGCTTCGAGAATCCTCATCTGCGACCTGAAATAGCTCTCCTAGGTTTATCGGCATCATCTGCTCAATGGTTTGAAACTCGTCCGAAGGTTGTAGATTTTCGTTTGTTTCTTCCGAAAGATTGGCGCGTAGGTTATTACAGTTCGGGTCTAGGAATTTATCACATTGCACTTTTGCCTGGGAATACAAACAAGAAAGAGTTAAGTGTCATTCATTGAATTGATTGAACAGCTTTTTTTTTTTTGCGTCGCTTTCTCAAATATATATATTTCAGTCATATCACGGCGACAACTCATTATATTCATGTTCGTCCCAAGTTTCATCAGTGCTAGGCTAGAACAATGTCTGAAGTATCTTGCCCAAAGACACTTCCACGAAAAATCGAGTGCTTCCAGTGAGGCTCGAACCCGGGCCTCCAGCTTATGAGTCCTACACTTTACCACTGTGCCACCCGGGACCCATTTGGTGTCATTGAGCGTGTACATTAACCCTTATCCTGCTAAATAACTAAAATGAAATTTTTAATTCGTATGTAAAAACCAAAATATTGCTATTTCAAAATTATATTTTGTAGAATACTATTTCTTTATCGGAGTGTAGATCCAAGATCAGACAGCACGTTCTGTGCAGTTTTATCTACGTCTACACTTTCCGCAAAAGGTCAGTGAGTCGCGCTTGGCAGCCTAAGGTTTAAACCTACAGAGAGACACCCAAATTGGGAAAAATAGGACGTGTCTTGCAGAAGGTATAGTCTTTCAGTGCAAGTTCAAATTATTACTTTAAAACTTTTCCAGTCCACTAAACTTTAGACAAGTCTATACAAGAAGCATCTGCAGACAACAAGGTAAAGGATATAAACACTATTGTAAAAAGAGAAAATATCGGTTATCAGCATCCTCTTCTTTTTACGCTGTTTTAAATACCTGTTTCGTCGGTCGTTAAACACATGACGAATTGCTAAATGGTTAAGATCGGATCATGTCAGCCTGCGCAGTCGAAACATTTTGATATAGTCCAATCATCATTAAGCTAGTTGTTTAACAAAATAGATTTTATGGATCCATGTTCTTTTTGACCAAGGGATATTACAAACAGTAAATAGGAGGGTGCAATTGTTATATGACCTTCAACAAGCTAAAAGGGGCATTCGAACATTTGTGTAAAGTGTCGCGTCGGATCAGCCTGCACAGTCCGCGCAGGCTAATCCGAGACGGCACTTCAAGATCATATTAGATTATGTCCCACAGTAGACTTGCACAAAACAGAAATTTACATAAGAACGGAAAGAGCCGTCTTGGACTAGTCTGCGCGGAATGCACAGGTTGATCCGGGACGACACTTTACGAAGACGTTCGAATGCCCCTTTTCGCGTGTTGCAGGCCATATTAGCTATAAGAGTTTAGGGTAGCTCAGTTAAGCAATTCTGTATTAGCAAAGGGTATCATGTTCAAGTCCCATATCGGACACAGTTTTTTTCCCTGAAGTTATCAAGGGACCTGTTAGGTGAAAAGGAAGGGCAGAAGAACAGACTGATTGATGTATGAGCCAAGCACCATAAAAAGGGGAGGGGCTTAATGCATCTGCAAAAAGCGTCGGCTCATGTCAGCCTGCGCAGTCGAAATATTTTGCTATAGGCCAATTTTCTGTATGTCTAAGGGACAGTTTACCTCATCATTTAGCTAGTTGTTACACAAAATAGATCATATGGATTCATAATCATGAAATGTCTTGCTTGGTGTGGTAGATCACAGAGGTACATTAAACCCCCATTTGCCAGAGCATAGCACATACATTTATGTATTTGTACTTGAGAGAATATTGTGACATTTGGATTGTTAATTCCCCAGGTTATGAATGTGTTGCGAATTTTGTTAGGAATGAAAAATAATTGAGTGCATAGAGTCATGTCAACCAACCAACCAACCAACCAACCAACCAGTTAATCAAACCCCCAGCTCCAAATAAGATAAAACCGAAAAGGCGTGTTAAATGTCTTTCCCCAATTCATATCTGATATCGCTTCTCAATGAAACTGTATATAATTCAAGTCATAGGTTGACAACACAGTTTTTTTTTAAAGTTTTGGCAAGAGCGCAAGAAAACTTCAAAGAAAAGATGGATCAGCTTACCCAACAGGATCCGGGAACTTATAACGTCCCGTAACGTTTATTTCTGTGATCAGAAAGTTACGGAAAACCCGAGTTCCGCAACCTTTGATCAGATCTTGCTAGGCTCTTAGATATAAGACTGAAGCACACTATCAAATCAAGTGATCATCATTGGTATAGTAACTTCGAAGGTAGACGGTGTCGCATCACTGCGAGATTGTTTCCGGGTCGTAGTTGTCAAAAGTAGTCCTATGTGAACTTTTGCAGTAGCAATTCTATGCACTGTTTCATGGAGCTGAAAGGGCTTGGTGGTACAAAATTTAGATTTGCTTCAAATTTGGACAGTGGGACCAAGTTAGATATGGTTTTTCTTCTATATTTACAGGACTATTTTGTGTCATTGGAGGAACAAAAATTTAGGATCATGGCCGTGAACGGGTGCTTTTGAGAGGACAAATTCTAGGGTGCCTGTGTTTGTAAGTGTAAGCGAAAAACGCAATCGGTTCACATTCTTATTGCCTTTTATGAATGACTATAGATGTACTTTTGAAAGCAACAGACGGAGAAGCCAAGGGTTTGCCATTAACAAAACTGTGAAGCTTTAAAGATGGTTGATTTAACACTATTTTCAATACTGCAAAAACTCCAGTGGTGTGACACGGGAAACGCTAGTTTACTCCTCACAAAAAGTTAAGCAACAATGAATTACCGCTGCATCAGAATTTTATGATCACACATACAGACAATTTCATTGTATAAATGTAATGAGAATTGAGTTACAAACCAGTCCTAGCAATTCCGTACTTCTATCAGATAATGTTTCTCATTTACAGGCTTTCGAAGTAAGGCACTGTCTAAATCCACATGCAAAAAAGTGGTATACTACCCAGATGTCTTAAAATCTCTGCCCCGCCCGGGTGGCTCAGTGGTGAGCGTGTCGGACTCATGACCTGGTGGTTGTGAGTTCAATACCCGGTTGAGGCGAACTTTCTTTCCGGCGTATTTTCGCCTCTCACCTCTGCTGAAGCATGTGAGAAAAGTAGTCGGTGGCTTTGGAAAGAAAGTTGTGTTAGTACTGGTGTGAGAAAGCCAGGAAACACATGTGCGTCACCGACCGCCATGATATGACCTTAGCTGTTAAAGTGGCGTTAAACCCCAATACAACCAATACAACCAACCTTAAAATCTCTAAAATTCGTTCAATCTGAAACAGTCAGTACACGGTATGGCCACCATTAGCACGAATACAAGCTTGAACTCTTCTTGGCAATTTGAGTGGCCAGCAAGATCTCCAGATCTCAATCCGATTGAGCGTGCGTGGGATATTCTTGGTAGGCGTGTCAATGATGGAAATGTGAGGCCTCAGAACCTCCAACACCTTGAGCAACTTTTAAGTCAGGAATGGCAGGTGATTCCAAAATAACAGCTGGACGGCCTGATCTGGTCAACCCCCAGAAGAGTTAAAACTTGTATTCGTGCTAATGGTGGCCATACCGTGTACTGACTGTGTCCCGCTTGCAGATTGACCGAATTTTAAAGATTTTACAACATCTGGGTAGTATACCATTTTTCTGCATGTGGATTTTGACAGTACCTTACTTCAAAAGCCTGAAAGTGAGAAACATTATCTGATAGAAGTACAGAATTGCTTGGACTGGTTTTTAACTCAATACTCATTACATTTATACATGTCGCCACTCCCGTCCTCCATTTTGATTTTTTCTACTTCCTGTCCAGTTTTTTGTTTGGCTCTAACTGTATGTATCATTTCCCAGCAGGCAGCGAAAGATAATTGTTTGTGGTTAAGTAATTCCTGAAAGTGTTTGCGGTGAAAAATTCTCCTTTTATCACAACGCTTTACTTTTATTTGTAATTTAAACCTTTAGTCATGATGATCTTCCCTATTTGATGAAGACGTCTTCACAACGTCTATGGAGCTTTGAATTTAAACAAAACACGTGAATCCTTTACCATACAATCTTGAATTGTAACGACCATTAGTAGTACAGGTTTTAGAAACATTTTGGGGAAAAGGAGAAAATGCCGTTAACCAACATTTTCTCCTTTTTGCCCACATTACTTTATACTCAAATAAAGGCAAATTCCATCATTTGAGCTACCTTTGATAAGATGTCTGCAAATGTTTTGACTTTGGATGAATCTTAAATGGTGTCGTATGGCAAATAGTTTACACTTTGGCTACTCAGAATGACTTTTACATACAGTGTAGGCCAATATGGCCTGCAACACGCAAAAAGGGGCATTCGGACATTTGCGTACAGCGTCGTCTCGGATCAGCCTGCGCAGTCCGCGCGGGCTAATCCGAAACGACACTTTCCGTTTTTATGTAATTTTCTATTTTGCGCAAGTCTACTGTAGCACAAAATCTAATGTAGTCGTAAAGTGCCGTCTCGGATTAGTCTGCGCGGACTGCGCAGACTGATCCTAGACGGCACGTTACGCAAATGTCCGAATATCCCTTTTCGCGTGTTGCAAGCCATATAAGGCTGCACAGAACGTGCTGTCTGATATAATTTGATCTTCTCTGTCCAAACCTACATCAAAACTTTTTTTTCCAGCGAAAAGAACTGTAAAGATTTTTTGTTCTTTACATTTTGGTGAATTTTTTTTTCAGAATTTTCTAAAATGGTTAACTTTATGGGGCTCTCAGCATTTTATGACCCTTAACTTATATACCAAAGGACAATATTGTAGACTTTTCCAGCCTGGAAGCATTTCAAGACGACAAGTCAACTATGGCTCGAATAATAAGTTTCGGCCTTAAACCCTTCAAATCTCGTGTCTTTACGACATTGAGGGAGAAGTCTTTTGCAGACATTGTGGGGAAAAGAGAAAATGCTCCAAATCAGCATCTTTTTAATTATCCGAAAATACTCTCTGCCCTTCCAGAGATAATTTTTAACATAAAGCCACATCTTAAATATCAAAACAAGATTACATAACAAGTTCTACAGTCTGTATTAAGTAGCTTTGGAACGTTACTGGAAACGTTAACCAGTAATTGCGCCCTACTGTACGCAGTCGCAAGAAGGTTGACTCCACTTGTGATGCGGTTCGAACTCGGAATTGTGGGCGATGGAATCCGACACTCTTCCCTAACACAACTATCGCCCACATGCGCCCCTGTCTCCCACATTAAGAGATTTCGTCGGATTCTCATTGCGCAACATTTCCGCGCATGTCTCTCTGCTTTCTTTTTTTTTCCTTGCGCGTAATTTTTCTCGAATGTAGTACTATTATCGGACTGCCGATTTCAGCTGCAAGACGTGGAGGAAGTAGTGGTAGATACAAGTTTTTTTTAAAGATCAATGTATGAAAGTGTAAACCGTTCCGAAACAGCGGACACGGAACAGGTACATTTTTCGGACATCACTTATCCGGATAGTAAGTTTAGTGTGAGAAAAAAGAGAAAACTACACGCAGTTCTCCTTTTCAGTGTTTTCAAAGTCTCTTTCCTGGATATTGATATAAATCGGAACGCTTGTTTCATTTTGCTATAAAATTCATCTGTAATTTATGCCTTCGAGTAATTCCTGGACAGTTCTACTTTTGTTGTTTTTCCATCCATAAAAATGTACTATTTCGCATTAACCCTTTCCTAAATGAATTGAATAGGAACTTCTAAATTGAAAGAAGCTGCAGATGACAACTTTAAATAAGGTATTAATGCAAGTTGAAATGCCGCTTGTGTAAAAATATTGTGGGGAAAGGCAAAATTGCTTGTTATGAGCAATTACTCTTTTTACCAAAATGTTTTCCAAAGCCGTCCCATTCCATTGTTCAATCGAGTATATATCAGGAAAAGGCAATATTATCTTTATTGTGAAAAAGACATGAATTTGTGCTGAAAATAATCAATTTTACTTATTAATTTGAATCTTGGGTGACTTGTGTCATTTTCGTTTTTCCAAGGGAGGTAATCGAGTCCTAAAATGGGAAAAGTAGGTAGGCGACCTATCATTTTTTTTTGCATTTTTTGATAAAGGATATACCCATGTGTATATCTGTGAAAAATAAGAAAAATCTCTGTGCTAGATTTTTTTGGAAGTCAAATAATGTCTTGATTTTCTATGATAAAATGATCTTTTTGGCGGTTATGGATGTTATTGAAACATCGATAGCGGGTCATTTATTTGAAACAAATATTAACTTCTCATCAAGTTGAGAGGATCAATCGATTTCTTATGAATTTAAAACACACAAAACATGATTTGGCTGAAATGATAGACTTTACTCACAAAAATCTGACGTCTGCTGCAATAACTTGGTTTTTGTGTAATTTGAAAGAAGGGTTAGAAGGATCAGATTTTTTTTTTGTTCATCTGGTTAGGTCTGATTATCTCTTCATATATTGAAAGAATATACTTTGAAGTGTCTCTGTGTCAAATTTCACAAAATTCTCTGCGCTAGAAATAACTCGCTGAAACGCCTTTAAGTTAGAGAGCTGTTGCAGTGATATGACTGAAATACTGTTGTAAAGCACGTTATCATTTAAATAAACAAACAATACTTTCGCTCTACCGAACAATTCCGTTTTACAGCCCAGGGCAAGTAGGCGTTTGAAAGCAGATATTTTTGTCTTTGAAAGGGTAGGAAATATTTCGGGAAAATAAGAAAATTCTTACCAACGTTTTTCCTTTTACAAAATGTTTTCAATTGCTTTCCTTCTCCGGATGGGTAACACTTGGGATTTGATAAATGGTAACTTTATAAATACATCCAGTGGGTTAGAAAAAGTCGTTTTTTTTAAAATGCTGGTAAACACAGACGATAAGAGAACAATGATAGCGAAGCTGGCCGACAGGATGTAACTTAAATATTATTCAAAAGTGCGTCGGTCACCAAAAAACATGACGAAGGCACAGCTTACAGTCAGATGTATGCGTAAAGTAAGAAACATGTATTCTGAGACAACCTTGTGGATGGACGAACAGAATGGCAGATAGACAGATAGAGACAGACAGCAAGACAGACACATATGACCAACCTCTGGCAAAAGTGGGTTTAACTCAGTGATAAAGTTATACCAATCATGTTATCACAATAATACTGGATCCATAAAATCCATTTTGTCCAACAAGCGACTGAATAAAAGGAGACTGGCCCTTTTACATGCAGAAAATTGAACTAATGCAAAAACTTTCGACCGAGGCTACCCTGTGCGGACTGTGCAGGCTGACTTGGATCGATACTTTTTTGTAGATGCATTAAACACCCTTTCAACAGAGCATGACTCATTATTTATACAGACACATATTGACAGATATACAGACAGGCAGTGACATATAGCATGCAATACGCGAAAAGGGGCATTCGGACATTTGAGAAACAGTAGACTTGCACAAAACAGAAAATTACATAAGAACGGAAAGTGTCGTCTCGGATCAGCCTTCGCGGACTGCTCAGGCTGATCCGGGATGACACTTTAGCAAATGTTCGAATGCCGCTTTTCGCGTGTTGGAGGCCATATGCGAATGCAGTAAGTATGACACACATTGGTCAACACACAGACAACGGAGACACAGACGAATGAACATACCTGAAATAACTCGTTCATCCCTTTTTGGAAATCTTTTCTCTCGTTTTGAGATAGTATCCGGTATTCTCGGCGCAACCCTCTCGGTGGTAGCGGTCGGATTTTGAAGATGTTGGCCGAGTACCTTTTTGCGACGGTTCTTGCTCGCCGGAGGTCTCTGGCTTTTGTAGGGGCCTCATATCGCCACAATATCTAACGGAGAATAATAAAAAAAAAAGATATGGGGCTATGCTCTGTGAAAAGCAGGATTAAATGCATCTGCAAAATTTATCGACCCATGTCAGTCTACGCTGTGAGGAAAGGCTGCCCTTGGTCGACGTTTTTTTCGTTTTTGTTATCGGTAAATTTTCTGCATGTCAAATGACCGGTCTACCTTATGATTTGGTCGGTTTTGAGACAAGGTTTTTATGGATTCCTAATTATGAGATGACTGGCTTGGTATAATGCACCATGGAGATACTTTAAACCCCCATTTACCAGAGCATAGCTCAAACAAAAAACCTTGAAACTGGTCTATGAGATGAACTAAAAGTTTTAGTGACTAGGATTTTTCTCCTTTTCTGTGGATGGAAGTTCCCACGAATCTTTATTTTCACTAATTTTCAAGAATAAGAGGTTATCGTCAATACTTATTATCTCCAGTCTGATACAGTTATATATCCCTCTTTGAGCACTCTTCTGCGTATTTGGCCGGCAACACACGAAAAGGGGCATTCGGACATTTGCGTAAAGTGTCGTCTCGGATCAGCCAGCGCAGTCCGCGCAGGCTAATCCGAGTGGCACTTTACGACTACATTAGATTTTGTGCTTCAGTAGACTTGCGCAAAACATAATATTATATAAAAACGGATAGTGTCGTTTCGGATTAGCCTGCGCGGACTGCAGTGTTGCAGGCCATTTGGAATCTTGCGAGATAGCGCGGTATTAGTATGTCAGATGCGGTGCCCGTAGCGTAGACATACAGAATTTCATGCTGTAGTAACTTTCCTGGTGCTTGTATTCAATTCGAGCACCATGAGAAAATTTGATATCGCACGAGACCGAAGGTCGAGGTAAATGTGAAGATTTTCTTACGCAGCGTGAAGTAAATACAAGCATCAGTAGATCTATACATAATATTCCTTTTATTATATACCTACAACTTTAATCTAAAAAAAAAAATGCATTTTTTGACATTTTATTAGAAACTGGCAATTAAAAATAAAACAAATTATGGTGAAGTTGCTAGTAACTTCGTTTTTAGGACTGACGGATGAATATCATAGCATCACAGTTCGAATAATAAATAGAAGATAATCAACTGGTGGTGTGTGATATTAAAAATCTGTCACTAGAATGGCGTGTGATGCGGTTGAAAAACGAGTCCGAAGGACGAGTTTTTTAACCGTATCAAACCCCATTCGAGTGACAGATTTTTAATATCACACACCACCAGTTGATTATTCTATTTATTATATTCCTAATTCTCCCTTTGTTTGCTAATAATTATCAAGAACCATACATGTATAGGACTTTTCTTTACAAACACATGATCCATTTTCGGCAGAAGCAGCTGACGCAACAGATGACGTAACGCTCGAGGGTATGTTACGTCATCTATCTCTCCATTTGAAGGCATGCATTGTTTTTCGCCTTTACAATTTAAAACCAGCCATATGAAATTAGAAGAAGAAACAGTTAACCCTTTCCAACATGACAATTTTAAGACTTTCCAAAATTAAAAACATCTTCAAATGACTAATACTAAATTGGTACAAACGATCTTAGGTTTTCTGATAGTCTAGGATAGAAAACATTATGGAAACAGGAGAAAAAACTGGTAGATAGTATTTCTTTGTTTTTCCACAATAGATCTATTTCCCATGAGCTCCCTCCCACAAAACCTATCTTCTTTTTTGAAACGTTTTCAAAAGATTTCTCCCACAAGGTCGTTAACTCAGGGTTGTTTGGAAAGACTGTATCGAAAACCTTTTCACTGAGCTGTTGTTTACTAAAGATGTTTGAAGCAGAGACAGAAACATTAGACTGTGAGAAATATAAGAAAAAAAGTAGTTCCGGCAAACATTATAAAACTATATCATCACTAGTGATGATACCATATCATCATTAGTGATGTTATTCACTTGTGAAAAACTGAAAAAATAACACACCGAGAAATCCCAGTAATTCACTGATAGGAATATAATAAAATCGCATATCATTACGTACGTATTCCGTGCGTGAGATGCGTCATCAAACCGTATTTTGAAGCGTATTTCATAGTATGTAGATACGTTTTATTTCTGTCGAGTTATTTAATCTGTGTGCGACGCATGTATTTTTGACGAAAAAGTTGCAGGTATATAATATAAAGCAATATCTATCCATAACGGAATAACAAATGAGAAATAAAGTGCATCGTAATGAAATGTGGCTCGGTTAGTAAAGATAGTTGCATTTTATTGTATTTCGTATACATGCATGTTACCATTGATTTTTAGCCACAGCGAGTCCTCACTTGCCTTTAACTCTTTCAGCCACAAATAAATAAACTCGACCTATTTCGACGCCTCTAGGTAGAATCCATTGAAAGTTACAGAGATTTTGATTGTATAGGCTTGACTACACAAGCGGACGGTATAGATCAAAGATCAAACTGCACGTTCTGTGCAGTCTGATCTTGATCTATCCCGTCCGTAAAAGTCAACGTTTTCGCCTAAGGCGCCGAAAGGGTTAACCACTAACTGAAATAATAAGTATTCCCCTAAATGAATACTCGTGTTGTGTTGATAATTACTATCTCTTGCCTTGCTATACTCGACTATCAATGTGTTCTGAGACCTGAGTGGATCAAGACCACTCTGCATATTTGTGCCGTTTGACCTTGATCTCTCTATGAATGATTTCAGTCTTTTATAAACATGTATGCCCAATAGAATCCATTAAACTTGAGGAAATTTATCTTTTGAACTCTTTACCAGACAAAAGAACCTTTTTTAAACTTGTCTAAATTAACAGTGTTTGAAGACGTTCTATCAAAAGTGGCTCGACTAATTGGATTTGTGTTTGGTAGGTTAGAAAACATTGTGAGAAAAGGAGAAAACGTTAGTATCTTCTTTTTCCTCTATGTTTTCAAAAGCCTGCTCTCTTGGAATTGTGTGGTAGAGACTTAATTGCCTTAAGAGCTGCTTTCTTTGGAAAAAAATACACAATGACTAGATATTAACTCTTTAAACACCAAATATGTAAACTTGACCTATTTGGACAGCTGAAAATACAATTCACTGAAACACATAAAGATTTTGTTTTTATCTTATAGGCTTGACTAAACAAGAATAAACAAGTGGACGGTATAGATCGAAGATCAGAATGCACATTCTATGCAGTCGTATCTTGATCTTTGCCGTCCACGAAAGCCCATGTTTTCGCCTATAGCTCTGAAAAGGTTAACTGAACTGAGCTGCCTTTCATTAAAATGCATACGTTCAAAATTTGCGTACACAGTTTAGGTTAGCGAGCATCAAGTCTGATAACAAGTTTCACTAAGCTGCATAACTGTACGATTTGAGTACATACGAAAACTGAGCGAAAAGTTCGTGGAATTTCTTCATAACTTCTTTATTTGATGTCCGATTGTTTTCAGATATTCACTTTTGTAATCATGGTTTAATATCAATCCCCAAGTAAAAATCACCGGTCTAATTTTACTTTAGATATATTGAGTTTCACCGTAAAGAGTGCAAGGTCTGCTACCCCGGAGCACGCCAGTAGTGTATGAATGATGGTTTGAGCTCACTTTGACCGCAACATGGTCAAAGTGAGCTCAAACCACCTCACACCGTCACAACATTTTATAACTCTTTAGACTGAGTTATAAAATGGGGATTTCCCGGTTATATATCTGACAGTTCAAGCTCACTTTGACCGCAACATGGATTACTTAAGCTCGTTTGGCCACAACTGGGAGTTTGAGGCCAAAACGTGTTGCACCGCCACAACATTTTATAACCCTTTAGACCGGCTTATAAAATGGGGATTTCCCCGACAGTATATAAAAAAGGAGGCCAAAACGTGTTGCACCGCCGCAAAAGACAGTTTGAGCTCGCTTGGCCACAAAACGCGCCGCACCGCCCAAACATTTTATAACCCTTTAGACTAGGTTATAAAATGGGGACGTGCCCCAAGGCCAGGGTATGGACACCGTCCTCTAAAACGATCCGTTTGTCGTCATCCGCGCTCAACGCCACCTTGTTTACCTCTTCCGAGTACATATCGTGTTTGTGACTTCTAAAAACGTTCATCCTTCTAAGTTGCTCCTCTCCTGAAAACAAGCATTTCTTGTAATCCTCGTGGCTGATACTCTTTTTTACGACGCACTTTTTAACTCCTTTACATTTTTTATTTTCTTCTCCCTCTAGCTTTTTGTAAGAGTACAGTTTAGCCATAAGTCCTACAAACTCGTCTATAATAGCGCCGCCAGCCTCATCTTTAAACGTTCCAATTACTTTCTTGTTGCATCCAGTTGGTATGCCGGATGAATGATCTTTAGGAAAATTACTCGTATCGAACTTGCTCGGTACATCGCTCGATATATCTTTGTAAAAATCCTCGGTCACAATCTAGTACATCAAACTATCCGTATCTGTGAATAAAAGCTTAGCTTTTGGCCCGTATTTCGTCTTAATATAGTTGTAATGGAAATCGTACATCAAGGTCTTACTTAAATCGAGAATGCACATTCCCAAGTAAACCGGCTTATTAAATACTAGCTTTGTCTTTTTTTCATGTGCACGGCGATTAAATTTTCGTCAAAGATGTTACTTTCGGTAAAGTATGGTTTGGCGACCAACTTTTCCGCCTTTGCTCTATTGATAACCAATCGGACATCCATCCTGTTTCTAATGTTTTCCATGGTTTTCCCAAAGACGGAGTTGTTCATCAACTTAAAAAAGTCTTTCTCAAACTCGTTGGCTGCCTTTGTTCTCAGAGTCGTATTAAGATCGATGTAAGGCTTAAGCCACGCGCTTTCCTCAAACTTAATACCTCTATGAATTGTCTCGAGCCTCAAGCCCAAACTCTCGTACAGCTTGAGATTTTCGTAGTGAAGCACGTACCTCGTCTTATTCCGCAGGTTTGGGATTAGTTTATCGACGTTGTTTACTTTTATACTTTCTGGGGCGAGAGGATAATCATTGTGTAAATCGTGTAATTCTTCAGGGTATTTTAAATCAACCTCCAAAATACACTGAATTTTTTCCATTTTTCCAACTCTTGGCTCGTCATTGATTTAAATCCTCTCGTAGGAAGAGGTTTATTCATTGCCCACCCGTAAAGGTTGTTGGCGTCTAAGCAAGTTATACTTTGTGGGATTATCTCTATCGTATTGGTTACCCATGTAGGGAATGTTAGCTTTTCCGTGCCTGGTGCTAATCATCGATACTCCGCCTCTAATACCCTTTTCTACCATAAGTAGTATATCTGGGTCTGATAGCAACTCCAACTTTGCTTTAGTGGTCTTTAAAGCGGCGTCCCAAGCTAACCCCGGAGCCGTATAGTACCAAGCGGGATCTAAATCATAGTTTTCACAACAAATGGCCCTAAAGTTCTCAAAGATATCCGCCAAGAGTAAAACGTCAGTCAGAAGATACAAGTCGTGATAGCCCTTCATAGTTTTTATTCCAAACCTTTTCCAGACATTTTGCGCGCGAACATATTCTTCGCCACTAATAGACTCGTCATTAAGTCTAGAGTAAAATGCCTCTATAGGTGGCAGACGAGTTTCTTTAAAGATTTTTTGGCGAATCCACGTATTCGTATGGATATACACCTTTTTTGGTGAGCAAGTCCAACTGCTCTCCTTTAAGGTATTTTGCCATGTTTTTAAATTGGGATTTTTCCAGATTATTCGCTAAACTTTCTAACTTCGCGGCCATAAACTTATAACTATCGATAAATCTAATCTGATGGGTTTTAGTTTTAGTTTCTCCATTTCTGTCAGTATAACTTCCGATAGATAAATGTTTGGTGAAACTTATATACTTTTCTTCATTGTTAGGAATGCAGCCGATATTTCCCTCAATTGCCCCGAGATTTTTTATAAATAAATGGCTGTCATACCCACTAAGATTATGGAACACCACGGGCGTAAAACGAGGTACACGATACTTAAGATTGCATAAGCTGTGAGCGGCCCCTCTAAACCTACCCGTAAAATGGCAGTGATCTCTAACCTTTTTAAAGTTAAAAATCTCGGCAAACTTTTCGCCGCAATACCAACACCTACTCGCTTTCTCAAAGCGCGCTTTTTCCTTTCCCCAAATATCATCTCCTTAGCCAGTATGTTAGAAATTTTTCTAACGTCTTTTTCCAACATTTCCACAATTTTTTGCGCCGCGTCTTCTCCGGTATATCTTTCTATCTTTGGCGGATAAATATTATCGTCAAAGCATTTAATATAGTAACAAAAGCCAGACGGTTCGTGTTTTTGGTATTGTTTCGTATAACTATTTTCCAGGTTTGGATCGCAGGTATCTAATGGCTTGGTATAACACTCAAAGTCAGCGTATACGACAAATGGAACCATTTCCGATCTATAGTAGTTTTTAAACTCGAGTGTCGTTCCCTCTTTTGGCAACTCTATTTTAACGGCTTCGTGTTCTTGGCAGTACTCCGAGTGTTTTGCCAAGGACTCTCGAGACCAAAAGGGATTTAAACATCTTAAGCAGAAATGATGATTATTTTTATGTCCTGACATCTGAGAGGACAGCGAACGACTCAGGCTTTTAATCCAACAGTAATGACGCGCGCCGTCTTTTTTTTTTTATCAACTAAAGAGTTACGTTATGGCTTTTATCCGTAAAAGCGCTGTTTCTAAGAGAATAAAAGTTTTTTCCGTCGTAGCCAAACACGGTAACGGATATTGCTGGGTTTTGCTTCTCAAACTTGCCTATATTTTTTAAAGTAACGGGATACTCTATTCCAGTCATGTCTAAGGTATTTTCCTTTTCTTATAAAGCTTTGTCGACTCTTTCTTGGTTTTTTTCTTTAGGATTTAACGTCCTGAGTACGCACCACAAAAAGCACATATCGTCTTTATTTTTTATGTTAATGATGGCTTCTTTGGAGGCCACTTCTTTGGGTAAAGGAATGTAAGAATTACCTCTTATACGCCACAATGTTCAACTTTAAAACGATAACGCTAGAAAACGTCCAACCGCTTCTCTGCATCTGGAATGATGCCACGTTTTCCAAAATTCTTTCCACCATAGCGGCATACAGCTCATCTTCGTTAGTTCCCTCTAGGTTAACCTCAACATTCGAATGAAAAGCGGCCGGTACTGTAATTGTTCCGGAATCGCTTACTCTTTCCATGTTACATCTAAAAGACATGGATGGCAACTCTTTAAAAAATATCGCGGAACCAAAGAATTCACAAGACGCGGCAACCAAGGCCTACGTAGACGCTAAAAAAGTAATAGCGCCGAGACTTATTGGTCCCAAATCTATTATAACCGTTTGGGGAGAAGAAAATGGCGCAATAGGGAACGGCAATTACGAGTTTTCATTCGGTAATGGCAATTCAGGCTCCGAACACGGTTTGGGAGGTTATGCATGAGCGCGCCGGGCGGAATTATAAGACGCAGCTTGGCGATTATTAAAGATAAACCCGACATACCGGAAGAGGTAAAAATTAATATCGTGATAAACGGGTTGGAGCAGGTTGATTACTCTATCGTTAAAAATGCGGGCGAAAATTGTAGCTGCACGGGTCTATGTCTAAATAAGCAACCACCTTACACGGTCTTCTACGTAAGAAAGAGGATCTATTTTTACTAGGCCGTTTTTATCTGTATTTTCTTGGCTGTCCCTAGAATTACTTTTTCTGTAAAAAATAGTGTCTATAGTAACCTTTTTAAGCTTATTATTTTTATAATTTTTAGTTTGTTGTAGTTTTGAGAAGAAAAAAAAAAAAAAAAAAAAAACAGCGCCCTTTACCAACAATGTTTTCTATGCTTTCAACGAAAAATCCCGTTATTTAACCCTTTACCACACAATTCCGACTTTTAACGATCCTGAGATAGAAGCCTTTTGAAAACATTGTGGGAAAAGGAGAAAATGCTGGTAACCCAGCATTTTCACCTTTTTCCACAATGTTTTCTACCCTTCCCAAAACAAATCTCAATTTTTGAGTCACATTTGTTTTGTTGTCTGCAACTTTCAATTTGGACCAGTCTAAAGTTTTGTCGTTTGATAAAGGGTTAAGCTACACTTCATTAGCGGATTTGCTATATAGCATACTGTGATCGTTTTGACCGGAACCAAATACATCATGCGTAACGACGCATGCGCGCTCAGTTTCAGTTTTTCATGGCTGGTGAATGGGACGAACAACGTAGATCTACAAATGATATTCAGCTCTGAACAAATCATACAAACTATGTTTGATTCCTTTATCAAAATTTTGTCAAAACTACAACATTGTCAGTTTGAAATACTTTACATACTTAAACAAAGGTCGTTCTCTTTTTTTCAATAAATATTGCCATATGCATATGAACATTGTTTACACAGCCCCCGCCCAATTATTGACAACTTGTGTCGTCCGAAATAAACAAGGAGAGTAAGCAATAATTTCTTAATGAGATTACATTTTTCAACTTTGCATTATATCAAATATCTTTAACTGTTCTGATAGCTAGCTACAATTTGGACGTAAATAATTTAAAACCCTTTCGATAACGAATACACGGAACAGTTGAACTAAAATTCCAAAGCGCTTGAGTTAGCTGTCCCGGTATAGACTCCAAAGAGCTCGCGGTACGCCATAACAAAATGGATCTAAAGGTAACTATAAGGCGTTTTGGTATATAATCAACAATAAAAATTAACGAATTATAAAGCGTGTAATATATTGACAGGAATGATAATCAACTCGTAAAATTTTCGGTGCAGATGAGCCATTTATAAGCTGCAAACAGCCGGGGTATTCCGGCACAATTTATGCCGGAACTACTTAAAATCAAACGCTTTGGAATGTTTTCAACTTAAACGCTTTAGAGTTTTAGATCCACGACACAGAACCCATAAAGTCGATTCGACACCTCGTTAGGTACCGCCCTTCGTACAGCACTATCGATGAATTTCCGCATTGTTTAAAACATTTCTGTGAAACGTTTAAAGAAATCAAGATCGTGTAGTCTATAAAAAAATTATTTTTTTTTTTAATTTAAGAATTTTATTAAGCTAGACAAGTACAGTACATTTTTAACGTGTTACAGACACAAAAGTACAAAAAAAAAAAAAAATGTATTTAACCTCTTACTATACTATCTTGATACGTAACACACCAAAGCTAATCCCTCGAAAATGTTTGTTGAAAGAAGAGATAATGCCGGAAACCAGCCTTATCTCCTTCTCCAACAATACCTACCAACTTTATATAAAACAACTAAATTTTTTTTCGTTGCATTTATTTGTCAACTGCAAATGCTTTTACATATCTAAAATTTTGTCATACATTAAAGAATTGTCGAGCTACACTGTAAGTAAAATGGTTAGATGACAAATTTACTAGTAAGACAAATTATCAGACACAATCTTATTAAAAGCATTAGTACGAGTCTACAATTTTTAATAAAACATCGCTGTAATAAAAATTCTGCATTGGCTCAGCATGGGTTATTTCCCTTTGACTTTTAAAAATACTAGTTTTCCATGGCTTACCAGATAATTTAAAAAAATATTCAATTTTCCCAGATTAAAAGCTATTGCACATAGCAAATTTATTTATGACCCAAATGATGGAATTTAGTCAAAAACAAAGCTGAAAAGCAATGGGCCATGAAAGAGACGCCGACCAACATTTTCCACAATGTTCTCAAAAAACTTTTTGAGTGTTGTCTAATTTTATTATGGCAAAGGGATAAAGAGCCCATCAAAATGTCTAACAAAAAAGAATAGTGTCATTTGTTACATTTTTTCTTTTAACCGAACAAAGTAGTTTTCTACTGGAACATATTGAAAGCATTTGCAGATAAAAAAGGTTCAAAAGATTAACTTAAATGAATTCTGGCATTAATAGAACAGTTAAACATTGTGGAGAGGGGAGAAAATGCCACTTACCAGCATTCTCTCTCCCCTCACAATGCCCTTCAAAAATTCTCTTGGTCAGGGTTTTCAGAACCCTGGACCACGCGGCCAAGGGTTATTTAAATTCAGTTTTAAATAAGCTTAAAAACAGTTTACTGAAATTATTTGACTTGCTAGCTAAAAAAAAAAAAAAAAAGGAAAGGAAAAAGAGTAAAAAAAAAAAGGGGGGGGTAGGCTGTTAGCGAAAAGGATAAAAAAAGAAAAAAAAAATACAAAATAATATTTAGAAGGTTGTTGGTGTAGACTACTTGGGTTTGTGCCGAACTGATGTATTTAGGAAAGACAAAACTGTCTCATAATTTGTCCAAGCAGGCAGTTGGTGGAGGGTCCCAGTGGCGTACCTTTTCAAACTAAAATATTGTTCTGCATAAGATAAATATGACAGTCATTGTATGGATTTAATTATCCAAAATTAAATTTATATAGTTCTCCCATGTCCTTTCAAAAACATCATAGTTAGGGGTTTGTTTTGCTGCATACTTTTCAATTTTATAATTGGCAACAATTTGATTCTTCAAATTTTCTAGGTTAGGCCTGAATTTCTTTATCCTACTATAGTATATGTGATGTTTTGCAAACAGTATGAGTTTGTTCAGTACAGTGTCTAGTCTTTTGTTACTAAATAGGATGTCTGTTTTCATCCAGTCATGGAAATTAATATTACATTTGTTCTTTACATAATTTTGAAGTTGTAGCCAAAAATGTTTCGCATTCACAAAACAAATGGAATAGAGTTTCTGGTTCGTTTTGACAAAAAGTACATGCATCTTCATTGATAATATTTATTTTTTTGAGCATATAGTTTGTAGCAAGAATTCTGTGGTTACTTCTGAATTGAAACCATATAGGTTTTGGATCTTTTGTGTATTTATGAACCGTGTCATAAATTGAATTATTTTCAAAATATGCAATATCATCAATTTCATCTTTCCACTTTTGTAGAGAGTTTGGATACTGATTTGCATTTTGCAAAGCTTTATAAATAGACCTACATCCTTTTTTGTCCTTTTTAATAAGAACCAGACTTTGAGGAATATGAAAATGGTATTCAAATTTTTGGGGCAGATGTGGAATGTCATTTATATCAAGAAATTCATTTAATGCCCTCACAATGCCCCTATATTCTAGAAAATTACTCTTAATTGTATATTTTGCAATAAACTCGTTATAGGAATAGAATCTACCGTCCTGATTTGACGTTTGATTTATTCAAGACTGCTTCCAAGATTTCTCTCCAGTTATCATAAAGAAACCCTTCACAAACGGCCCCGATCAAGTACGAACCCGTGACATGAATCTATACTGTGGATTTTTGACGGGAAATAGAGTCCTTCTCACTTAACTAGACATCCACTAACTTAAACTGGGCTTTAAGCCTCTGAGACTCAATTGTCTTCAAGGTGTAAAAGTCCAATTATAGTCCTTCTAATACGATTGAATTTTATTTTGTCACGTTTCATGCAAAAGACTAAAAAAGAAGGCAGAATTTGAAGATAGATGTATGATAAAGGGTCCACAGGAATGCATCTATACGTCTTACTATTTGGACATGTAGATTTAAGTTTTTTGATCTATTTTTTATCCTTGGAAATTGAAGTACATGTACATAGAGCAAATTGAACATGTTTGTACTTTATTTAATACAGTACATATTTATGATGAACTGCTGCTAAATCCATATAAGAGAAAGTTCTGTGCTTCATGTAAACAGCAAGTAATTCAAACCTCAGAATGAGAGTATGCCTATAGTTTTTAAAGTTTTATAGAGGACCAATTCCTTTAACCCTTAGGCTGCTAAGTGCTACTCAATGACCTTTTGCAGACAGGGTAGATCAAGATCAGATTGCACCAAACGTGCAGTCTGATCTCTGATCTATACTGCCAAGTAAGGAGGTATTCCCCCCCCCCCCCCAAAAAAAAAAAAACAAAACTTTGAAATAGAAATAGAAATATTTTGATTCGTACTATCGACTTGAAAGTTTCATTTTAGTTATGTAAAGGTCAATTTTTACTTTAGATGGCAACTTGTCACACTGAGTGTGATCTTGGTCCATTCTAGCTGCTTTAGTGCCTTCAACTGTACCCAGGGCAGGGATTTACAGATATATAAAAACAAATAATTTCTGGACTATGTTCTTCCAGGTGATAAGTGATGATTTTAATTCTTTTCTTTAGACCATAAGAATGGATTCACTCAAAACTGCATTGGATGTAATGAATAGCATTTTTACCATGTTAATATTGAATTTCAAGTATCTCATAATGCTACATCATGGTTTTTTTTTGCACTTGTCCCTGCAATGGTTCAATTATGAAGTATAACTAAAATTCACAAAGACGTGGCTCAAAACTTCAAAAAGGAATCTAGATCTATATGTAAATGAATAAACTTACATAATCACTGACAAAATTTCAAAATCCCATCACACTTTAACTGTAACTTTCAATATTAATTGAGACTTAAGTCCACTTTTGAGACTGTACTTCTTCACACCTGCATTTTTTGACTGAATAGAAATAGACCCATGAATGTGAGTTTGCATATTACATGTAGGTCTCTTATGTTTTATGTGATACTCATAAAATGAACTTGAAATTATGAAGTACAAGTATTAGTTCATTTTTATAGTTCATTTTTATAGTTAAGTGTAACACCAGTTTTTTTTTTTTGAAACTGTGTATGATAATCTAAGTTCAGACTGCGGAGAATATGAGGTCTAAGCTTGAATCTATACAGCCCATGTTTTTTTTTTATATATTTTCATTTTCACCAATATATAGCAGTGAAAGGACATAATCTTGTTCATTTATTTAGTGAAGTTCTGTAAGACTGGCTGATTGGTGAAGGTGTAGGAAGGGTTATTCCGGGTTTTATCCTCACCTAGTTGCCAGGATTTTGTTGGAGTGCCTATGGACAAGACACTGCGGAGAACCAGCCGAGCCCTAGTAAACCCCAAGTGATAAACAAATAATTGAGTTATTGTCAATGTAGGACTGAAACAGTGTTGAAACTAATGTAACCACCAGAAATCAGTCAAACCTCAAATTACTCTTGAAGGTAGTTACAATCAGTTTCAGGTTTTGTGGCAGTGCATGAGTTAACCTTACTTTTCTCATGTGAAATCATTATTTTCTTGATTTGTGTCTTTATAATGATACAAAGTGAATTTTCATTTATGTAACAGAAGGAATGTGTATTCAATATATATGAATTAAACATGACCTAAATCTTAGAAAATACTGAACACACCATTTAGTTTTCACCTTTCAGACTAATACATAATATCTTTTAGTTCAGAAGTAAAAACCAAGAATATTCTTTTCGAAAGAAAGAAGAAATCATTCTATCTGAACAATCAAATTGTTGTTTCTAGTTTGATTTTGTATTTTGTTTTGAAATTAATAGTTTCAAGTTGTGTAGTAATTAGGAAGAACCCTTGAAGGGATTCCTAGGTGTTAAAGTCATGGAAAGGACAAAGTGCTTTCAAGAAGAAATTACATACAAAGTGCCATTGTTTTCATTTCCCCGAGAGGACTCCGGTGTTTTTTAACTCTTTAACACACAACAAAATTTTAGACGTGTCCAAATGGAAGGCACTTACTGATAAAAGAATCGATGTGACTCAAAAAATGAATTTTATTTTTGGAAGGTCAGAAGACATAGTAGGAAAAGGAAAAATGCTGGTTACCAACATTTTCTTTTATTCCCAAATTCTTTTTAAATGCCTTCTTCCTCAGGGTTGTTAAAACTCGGGATTGTATGGTAAGGGGTTAAACTAAACCATACTAGTTTGAAAACAATATATGCTTCATACTTCAGAGTAAGGACAGTTTGTTTGCTTTGTAGCAAGAGTAGATTAAGATGAGACCACTTAACATAGTGAAATTCCACTCCTATAGGCACAATTAGGTTTGAATTGTTTGCAGTATATATGATTACACCCACTATATAGAAGTTTAGAAAGTGTTTTGTTTATAGTCTGACTAGATTTGTAAAATGCTGTTTTAAAAATCAAGACCTTGATATCTGAGTACAGATGTTTCAATATATTAAAAGAGTCTTGCATAACGATGAACAATACTGATTCTAGAAATGCTTAAAATGCTATGGTAAAGAAAAATATACCGGTAGTCATCATGTTTAGTGTATCTATTGAAGCTCACATGTTTACAAACCCTAGGGTGAGCTGTTAACATTTTCAATCTGACTTAAAGTATAATCTCAGACAAAAACCGCCTTCACTAGTTCTTCTGAAAACCCTTGATTTTTAGTATAGCTAAATAAAGCTCAGCCAATTGGATAAGTTGTTTCAAAGGTTTTTCTGAACATCCCTCAAAATGGGATAATATAGCCACACTTACCTCCTTAAGTTAAAACACATTATATCCTTTACGGTGTTATGGAATGGGGAAAATGACTTTAGTATGAATGAAAAACATAAAAAATCTGTTTGTCTACCAATGTTTTCAAAAACTTAAGAGCTAAATTTGTGAGGCTGACAGAAATATTAGATAAAGATTAATTGAATGGTGTTTAATGTTGCTTTCAGCATTATTTGAGTCATATAACTGCTACAGCTAGCTTATTTATGTATGTCTGGGTTTCTGCAGTACTAGGCGAGGGCCCTGAAGTGTCTTGCCTAAGGACACTCCCACAGAAAAATATGGTGCCTCCAGTGAGGCTGGAACCTAGGACATCAGGTAACAAGTTCTAAACTTTACTGGTAAGTCATGCAGGACTCCAGATCCACATTTAATTTTTGTAAGATTGTTCAGATTAGTCTATGTCCACCATCTATGCATAAATTTTCTTTTTGCTTTTTAATCAAAAATGGTAATCAAATGGATGTTATTTCGTTATTCATTCCGTCCCCATATGACAAGTTTAAGGCTCTTTAAAAGTATCTGCAGACAACAATTCAGAAAATGATACAAATGAGCTGAAGTTCACTCATATGATTGAAAACACTATTGGAACAGGAGAAAATACTGTTTACCAGAATTTTGTCCTTGTCCCATGATGCTTTCAGTTGCCTATTTCTTTCAGGGTTATTAACATGAGTGTCTAGTGAAGTGTTAAAATAAACCCCAATCAAAATTTTTTCCAGATCTAGATGTCAGATGCCAAGGAAACCCGACATGAATATGTTGTATACTGGTCTATCCCACACATTGATATAAATGTGTAGCTTGTGTTTTTATAAGGGTACACTTATACTGTCTTGCTATAGAGCTAGCTTTTGTAACAATGTGGTAGAGCATTTGCCTTGTGAGTTGGGACCTAAAGGTTCTGGGTTCAATCCCAGCCTTTAGGGGCTATTTAACAGAACTGTTAGAAATACATGTAATCAGCATATAGAATACCTTATGGTTTGTCCAAACATGGGCCTATATTTGACCTTTGAATTTTGTGTCATACAAAGTTAAAGTGGTTGACTTTTTGAGGACTTTTCTTTTTTTAGTCCTTTAACACACAATAAGTTCTATGTTTTATGAGTCCTTTGTATAAAGGCTTATGAAAACAGTGTTGGAAAACAAGACATCAGTATTTCTTTTCTATTTTCTTCCAGAAAATGTTCTACCCTTTACAAATACAAAACACATAATCTGAGGGCTCCATATTTATTGAATTGTTTGTTAATGCTCTAAATAGGGAGCTATTTAGTGTTTAGGCCACAAATCAAATTTATTTTGTAAAAGACCAATAAATACTACCAGATATATATTTCTTTTCGTATAAAGTGTAATGTTAAATTCAGTAAATTGATGCAATTTTGGGCGTCTGATAATGGAATTCTAGGCTACTTAAGCAGTAGGTCACTCTGTTAATTTTTATTACACCAGATATGACGTCTTGATACTGATATAAATATAAATCCTTGTAGACGGCGTATGTTATTGGTAAAGTACCATTCCTACAAAGCTTTCCAAAACTGTGACATGAAATCTAATAATACCCAAAGAGGCTGTGCAGCCCATTAAAGGCCCAGAAAAGGCAGAAATATCAAAGCATGTGTAATAGTACATTTTAATTTAAATCATACCATTTAAAAGTATGGAAAATATTATGGAGATGATATTCTGTTATTTTGTTGTCTGGCCATGTGTCAGTCGCTGGCAGAAAAAATAATTTTAAAATTAGGCAAAAAGTAAACAAAAGACACTGCTACCTGGGAGGGTTTAACCTAGTTTTGAAAATAATTTCTCTGTCAGCGACTAACAATCGGACTGACCGTACAATGTCAGATTGTCATCTTCACAATAATTTCCATACTTTTAAATGGTATGATATAAATTCAAATGCATTTAAACGCCCGCTTTGTTTACGTTTGGCCTTTATTGTCACTTTAAGGAAATATCAATTCAGATATATTTCTTTCTAAATCTCATCTTTCTTCTATACTAATGTTTTTCCAGCTATAATTCAGTAAGTCATTTTTGAGTTTGTTGAGAGTATGAAATCTGAATAGTTGGTTTTAATTTGGGAGAGTCAAACATTTTGTCCTCTGGTAAAGAGTTCAACAAGAAGGTACAAAAATTTCATATTTCGTACATGCGTAAGTAGCAATATATTGTACTCTTTGATCAAATTTGTTCATGATTGCTGAAAGTGATTGGCAGCTGTAGACCTTAACACTTTCTTTTTACAGAAATATCATTATATAGCATTGTCCTATTTTGTAAAGTTTTTTATTCTTACTCATCAACAACTGAAGTGTTCTACATATTTGTCAAATAACTCACTTACATAAATCCATCTAGGATTTTTTTCAGTCATCTGCGTGTTTACAGTCCTAAATATAATACTAGCATAAAAAAACATCAAATTGTTGGATCAAATTACTACTCTAATTAGTAGTAAAATAACAGCTGCTGCGCAGCGCACTTGGTAGAACAACTTCGACTCCCGTTGCCCTCGCTTACTCTACTAATTACTCACATATTATACATGTATTGCATATGATACAAAATTTTTAATTTTCATTACATCAAGTCATAGCTTAAAACTGATCAACAAATCCGCTTTTCAGGACTTTCAGTCCTGTAATTTTTCGTCTGTTCTTGCTTTCAATTTCGTTGTCTAGTAAAGAGTTAAACCTTTACCACATACTAAATTTTAGAATAATCCAAATTCAAAACATTTGCAGAAAACATCAATTATGGCTCAACTAGTATGGGTTATAAGTAAAAGTAAAGAACATATTGTGGGAAAAGAAGAATATGCTGGTTTCCAGCATTTTCTCCTTTCTCCACAATATTTTATGGGCCTCAGTATCGTTAAAACTCGGGAGTACATGGTAAGAGGTTAAGAGTAAATAGCCATTGCATATACATCTTGAAGACACGTGATCTGAGCTTGTTCCGGCGACACTGGCGTTCCTTCATAAGACTTCATGCACACCTCCATGGCGCCGGGAAGTTTTAACAGGATTTTCTTTTTATTACTGTACCCGCGGGAGAGATCCATTTTTGCCAGAAGCGGACCTGCAAAATATGTCTTGCTTTCATATATTTTCAGCCTATTACTGAACAAAAAGGGCTTTCTAACACTTTACCAAACGACATAATTTTGGACTGCATTTTCTCCTTTTTCCACGAAGTTTTCAAAAGCTTTCTTTCTTAGGGTCGTTAAAACTCGGAATTGTGTTGCAAAGAGTTAAATACATCGCAAGTTAAAATTTTCATAAGCTTGCTTTCTGTTCCAAAATCCGTTCAATTATTTTTGTCACCACAATCTTTTCGGTTGCTTCTTGATCTAAAATCCTTTCATTTGCTTCTTGTCCCACAATCTTTGCAATAGTTTGTATTACGTAATCTTTTTTTTTTTTTTTCTTTTTTTAAAAATCCTGTCCTATTATTGTTTTATCCTATAATGATTTTTTAATTGTATCTTGTTCTACAACCCTTTCATTGACCTCTTGTCCTGTGATCTTATTTATTTCTTCTTGGCTCGAAATCTTTATATTGCCTCATATCCCATAATTTCTCAAATTCCTTCTTGGTCCGCAAGCTTTGCAACCGTACGTTGTCCCAAAACCTTTAAAATACTTTTTGTCGTAGAACTGTTCAATTGTGTCTTGTCCCACAATCCTTTCAGTAACTTCTTGTCCCGTGCTGTTATTTATTTATTCTTGTTTCAAACTCTCAATCGCCTCTTGTTCGATAAATTCTCAAGATGCTTCTTGGCCAACAGTCTTTTCAGTTACATCTTCTCCTATTACCTTTTTCATTATTTCTAGTTCCACAATGTTTTCAATTTTTAGGTCCCACATTTTTTTTTAACGAAACTGATATTGCTTTTCTTTCAGATGATTGACCTTTAGTGAATCGATGTTGGCAGATTTCAAATATTCGGGAACAATTTTCCCCCTTGGAACCCCCCGCTCCTCCCTGAAAATAGCCCAGAGACTTTTGCACGTGGAAAAATTGTACCTTGCGAAAATCGCCACTTTGAAACATGCCCCACCCCCTCACAAGGAGGGGTGTGCAAAGGCTGACATGGCAAGCAGTGTGCGACGGCTGCCATGAGTCGACCTTTTGAACTATTTGAGAATTTTCTGCAAGCCCAAAGACCATTTTTCCTCATGATTCAGTCGGTTGTTAGACAAAATAGAGTTTATGTTAATTATGTGATGACTTGCTTGTTATAATGCATCACGGAGTTGTATCAGACCCCCTTTTGCTTGAGCGCGGCTGGATTGCCAACAATAATTTTATTAAAACAAAAAATGTGATGAACAGGTGTTTTAACATGTGGTTTGTGAGAATTATTTTTCGTAAATCATAGTAAAAAAAAAGCATATTCTTTAAAGGCTAATAATTCTGTCTCAATGCAAAATAATATAATGGATACATTTTCTTTTCTTGTAAATCATTATTTCTTGATACTTGCGAAAGTGATCACAACTCCTACACTGTTTCCCACAAAATATATCATTTCATGTTTTTTATTTCGTCTCCTTTTTTAACTGGTTTTAGTTTCCAATGGAAAAGAGTTCACGGTCCATATGCTGTTTCCAGAGAGTTGTAAATGAAAACTGGGTGGAAAATGGTGCCAAAGTCTAAATTTATTCATAAAAAAAAATCTTCTTCAATATCTTTTCTTCTTATGGTCATAATTTGACCCAAAGATTATATATGTATATATGCAAGCCATATTCTGCGAAAAGAGGACTGACTACATCTGCAAAAAGTATCGACAGTCCGCGTAGCCTGATCTGGGTCGAAACATTCTGCTGGTCGCAAAATTTTCTGTATGTCCAAGAATCATTCTTTTTCAGAATTCAGTCAGTTGTTAGACAGAACGGATTTTATAGATCCATAATATTGTAATGACTTGCTTGGAGATGGTTTGGAACCCCTTTTGCCTGAGCATGGCTTAAATATATGTGGTACCAAAGGAGAACTTTCTTAATCACAAAAAAAATCTTCAATATTTTTCTTCTTACAATCATTATGTAATCTAACGAGAGAGAGAGAGAGAGAGAGAGAGAGAGAGAGAGAGAGAGAGAGAGAGAGAGAGAGAGAGAGATATATATATATATATATATATATATATATATATATATATATATATATATGAGACGTGCTCTGTGAAAAGGGGGCTTAATGCTTAATGCAGGCTGACCTGGGCCGAAACTTCGATATTGGTCAATTTTCTGTAAGTCAAAGGACCAGTCTACCTCATGATCAAATTAGTTGTTCAAAATGTGACTATTATGGATCCATAATTATGTAATGACTTGGGCTGGTATCATGTATCACGGTGATGCATTAAGCCCCCTTTTGCCAGAGCATGGCTCATATATAATGGATAAAACATGCATTTTTTTTTTCAGGAAAAAAAGACTTAAACATTACAATGTCAATAAATATTTAGATAGACTAAGTGTAATATTATACGCACCTTTACACAGATGTTGCACAAGTTTGGAAACTTCATCCACTTTTCCAGACTCTGTGTACATAGTAGCGTTACATTTAAACCTGCCTGCCTGTATACCGCTAAGCAAATTGTCAGTTGTATTTACCCTCTGTGATAATATTTTATTTCGTATGTCTGTCAGGGGAGCACAATCACTCACCAAAAACAACGTGGTAATTACCATGAGGCAGAAAAGCACTCTATCCATGGTGCATATCACAGCAATGTCGTGTGCACGAACTACTTAGTGTTTTATAAGGCTGTGTGTATATCGGCTATTGTAAGACATTGCTTTGGTCGCGTCACCGGAAACTCTATAGCGCCGTTGAAATCGGAAAGAACAGTAGACAAAATAAGTTTGAAATTGATACATATAAGCTTAAGTTCTCCAAATGGGGAAATGGAAATGGAAGACATTGTGGGGAGAGGAGAAATTGCATATTAAGAGCAATTTTGCTTTATTATTGTCAACAATGTTTTGAAATGCATGCTCCTTCAGGGTCTTTGACTCTTTACAACACAATTACGAGTTTTAAGGACCCTCAGAAAGAAAGCTGTTTAAAACATTGTGGGAAAAGGAGAAAATGCTGGTAACCAGCATTTTCTTCTTTGACCACAATGTTTTCTTTTCTTTTACAGACAAATCCCATTACTTGTTCCACATTTTCTATGTCCTTTGGAATGCTACCAATTTGGATCTACCTAAAAATTCGTCATGTGGTAAAGGGTTAAAACACAGAGTTCTGTGGTAAAGGATTAACTGTTTGTGTGGTAAAGGGATAGTTGGTGAGAGTTGTAATAAATCCATTATTCCGAGATATAAAGCTTGGCTGTGCCGGGAGTCAACCTCAGTTTCCCCCTTTGATTACTGACACGCAATCTTGTATATTTTCGCTCTTCTCCGATAGTGTTAAAGCTCAAGTCCAAATTTACAGCGAGCCAAAGCATATCATCAGATTTTTTCTTGCTTTTCACATTTACCTTTTTTATGAAAATAACATCTATTCCATTTTAACAATAAAAAAAAAAAAAAAAAAAAAAAAAAAATCGTTTTTAATAACCCTAGGATAAACGCAGACTGAAAACATTGTAATTCTCACATTTCCAGCATTTCTATTTTTGCCCACATTCTTTTTTTAATGCTTTGAGAAAACATCACATCGTTTGAGCTATATATGAATTTTTTCGTCTGAAAATGCTTTTGATTTTGATCAGTCTAGTATCTTGTCGTTTGGTAAAGCGTTAAAGTTTCCGAGAATTTTGATTTCAAAATGAAATCATCAAAGCCCTGACACACTGAAGGCAGCGGATTTCTTTTTTGGCAGTATATACATGCTTATAAATAGGAATTCTTAAACGAAAAAAAAAGGGGTTCATGGAAAGTTTCTCATACAGAATTAAGTTAAAGTGCTACGTCAGGACGGTTTTACATCATAGAGCAAAAGGATAAGAAAGGTTCAATGGCAATTTTACATACAGGATGATACAGAATGTGTGATACCATTTTAACCTCTAATTACTTTTGTAAATGACGCCTTATATTAAAAGTGAAACAGTTACAGAAACTGCAGATCCTAAAGACTGAGTAATAGCACTTAACCAGCAAAAGTTATAGCAAATGTTCTATATTACAACGTTAAGTCTCTTTTTGAAGTTTTAAATCACATTTATATACTATTCTGGTGTAATCCTTCCATGTTTTTGAGTATTATAGAAAAAATATCAGACAAGTTGCTTTACTACATTGTTGACAGAAGTTATATCTTGACAATAAGAATACATGTACCTATTTGTAAGCTCGTATGATAATTAGCTTTGCTGCAGCAGTAATAACAACAGTTTGAATTTCAAATCTGAATTTCAAACAAATGAAAATACTTAGATTCTACTGTTTCAAGACACCATAATACCCGCTTTGGCTTTATTTAATCTACAGTTTATTTTAAACCTCTACTTATGCAGAAATTCAGTATAGCCTCTGTGTATATTGTCGTGATCCTTCAAAATGAATGTTTACCTACACCGCAGCTCAGCTTGAGCACTGCGAATTGTTCATTACTGTTGCGTTGTATGAGAGGGGGATTTGCGTTTTTTAAGCATATGCTCAATAGTAGACGACAGTCAGTGAGTAATTGAAATAAATAACAAATGATAGTGCATATTAAAGATATTTGCGTTTGTCATTTTATGTAATACATGAACCTTATTCACAGACTATAACAAGCAAACCGTCAGGTAAACCTGTTATTTTCCATAAGGATTGGTGAAAAAAAAATCGCCACCTAAACAGATGGAGAACGTTGAAGAACTGCGTGGATAGCAGATGAGACGAACTATTCTCATGATGGCCATAATACATGTAGGTTGTGCACAAATACTACTGTAACAGTGTGAATTTAAAGTGTAAATGTGAAAACAAAGGTTAAGCAAAAGGTAAATCAACGAGGCGATTATTTCCCATTTGTTTGCTACTCAATAACCTCATCAGCATATGAATACGATTTTAACATCCCCACAGATTTTAAAACAAGATTTTGATCCTTTTCCTGGATGCTTTCCAAACCTTTAAAGATTTTTTTGTCATTACTTAAATGTTTCGATCTAACTTTGCTCGATTGATCTTCAAATGACATTGACAGTAACACTGGTTAGCAATTGTTAATACATATACTAGATTCCTACTTAACCCTAATCCCATTGACTGTAAGAGTCAGGGAAAATGTACCAAAGCATTACAGTTTCATGTTTTTTTTTTCCATAAATGTTTAACAGTATGTCGAATACTGCATATCCAAGAGCAGACTGCACGTTCTGTGAGGTCTGGTATTTATCTACATGTATATTGTCCACAAAAGGCATTGTAATCTTGATCTATGTTGTCTGCAAAAACAACTTTATTTCTGATTGGCACAGCTGACAATTACACCCTAATAAAAAATAGCAACGGATTTAGTTAGCCTATTATAGAATTACGTATTGTGATGCGCACTGTATCTATAATGGCATGGTGAAATGCGATGAGAAGCAAATTGCAAGCAACACTGTCCTTAATAAACATCAGTATTGAACACCAAACGTCTCGATTCTTTACATAAATAATTTTGCGTCACTATACTACTTTCAAAGGAATCTACACACATGCAGTTTCAGGGAAGGTAACTAATCTATCTGCATGCTTCATTTTTTGTACAATGACGGGAACCGTTTAGCCTATGATTATAACTGTACTTAACTGAACATTTAGCAAATCATGATATTTTCAATGTCGTCCATGCTTGTTATAAAATAAAACCTTTCACCAAGAGCAAATTGAAATAGACCATTTCAATCAGTTAAAGAGACCAATACATTGCAAGTACTAAAGCCAAGTTCTCACTGTCACGGTGCCGGTCCAAGTGCTGCTCGGTAAAGGAAAGCGGCTTAACAGTGATAATCCGGGACTTTAAAAATGGATTGCATTCTCACATTATCGACCTTAAGCCAATCTTGAAGAAGAATCTTTAATTTAATTTTGACTCCGGAGTGGCCCGGCTTATTTCTGGTTTGAGCACAGAGTATTTACGATGCAGGACGGCGGGTTTCACGGTTTATCCCATCCTCGTTGACCTAGTTTCGATTCATTCTGTAATCGACCCTGGGTTATTTCGCTAGCGTTTCCTTGTTCTCATGAATTATTCATGAAGCATTTTGATTGGTGATATCAGTTTTTCCTTGAGAAAATCTAAACTATTTTTATCACAAATACGTCGTCATTTCTATTTTTAACTTGTCGATATCTAATTACATCATTCGTTGCAAATCAAGCTTCGCCATACTTTAAATCTGGCGTCGCCCATCAACACCACATTCGAGAAGCGTTTTCAAAAAAGAGATTTTCGGCGTACACGAAGATCGATAGTGTCGTCCCTGTATTGCAGAATGGCATATCTCACAGGAGACAAGCACGCCGACGGGCCATATTTGTTGACAACCTCGGGTTTTTTCCATAGTGGGGTTATCTTTTATAACGGAAGAAATGAAATTACCCTCTCTACAAGAGAGTATCATAATGTTATCGATCTTTCGATTGGCTGTTAGGGTACGTCCCGACCATATGAATATTCATTAGAAACAACGAATTGCTAGTCAATTATCTCAGGGGTAGATGCGTGGAGAGTAACGTAATGCTTCAAACCTGGGTTCCGAGGATGGGTTTATCCCGATAGAGCCCAATTTTATCAATTTTGTCCTCGACAGTGACCAAATAAACACCGACACTGCCCCGTCATACCACGGTTCAGCGCCAGTAACACGCCGGTGTTACCTGATGGTCACTGGAGATGATTCATATAAAAAACATATCATCATTCACATGGAAAAACGAAACCATCGCAAGAGCTAATAAAGTCATCATTTTGACAGGGCATGAAGCCACAAAAATTTTCGGACAGACAAATGCACAATACAGGCAGAAGGAGACAGTTGAGGGCAAAAACCTATCTTCTCCATATACTCCAAATCTGGAATTCACAGTAGTCTGAATCAAACCAGAATGCTACAGTTTCACTCGTCAAAAATCGGCCGATTCCGTAACTACATCCATATCTAGGAGGTTTCCATCTTGAACTTCCAATCGAATGACGTGAAACATGGCGCCCGTAAATGATAAGCAACGACATAAACAATTACGTTGAAGTTATTCACATCTATCAATCTGTCAGTGAAAACTTCCAACAGAATTGATAAACTACGGTTAAAAAATTGAATGTACACACTTTTTGTCAACGGAAATGTATTTATATAGATTTCGATAGACAATTGGTACTCATTTTTCCTTTTTTTAAGACGAGCTTTACAATTTTAGAAAGGTAAAACGGCATATTTCCGACGAAGAAATGTACCGTGTGGGGGCATATTAAGTTACGGGATACAGCCAAGGAATTTGATCAATGGATCAACCAAGGCTTGCCGAATGACCACGCTTTCTTACGGTAGAGGAACGATTAGACATAGCATTGCCCCCGGAAGTTCCAGCTTTACCCCCGGAGTTCAATGAAGTAAGTCAGTTCTTGACATCTTCCCCCGTTAACCCCCGATTGTGTTTAACATTTTAAAATATCCGGGGCTGTTTCCCGGTTCACCAGGGTTCATAAAGGACCGCCATGAATTATCACGAAGCTGCCAGGATTGTTCTCCCTGTTCAACTCGGTTTTCCACGGATAACTAAACGGGACCTATCGGGGTAACCAAACCGGGGCAGTGAGAATGGGATTTTAGCTGTTTCACGGAGGAAAAACAGTGAAAATGTTGATCAGACAGCTCTTTTGATATGCAGTTGAGGGTTTGATCCCTACTACTCATTGTACGCTATCTTAAATAAAAAAATTTAGTACTATCGATCTTCATTTCTCTTAGGCAGTAATAGTAATCTCTCTTGCTAAAATGTTAGAGACTCTTTTCCACATCTGAATGTTATTAACGCAAAAAAATCGCGGTAAAGGGGTTTAGAATATTTATACATCATAAATCTCTTCAGCAAGAAACTCAAGTGGGGACTCTTTTTGTCTGCGTATTAATTGCAAGGTTCTTTTCCCAAACTTACTACTTATTTTGGCTTTATAGACAATTTCACAAAGGCACGGACTGTGTAGAAAATGTAGATTAAACGCACATTCCTAACGACAGGTGGTGGATTACTCATAGCTCGGTGTTCTCATCATCTTGTAATTAAATATCATCAATGTAATCCTTATTTTGCAAGATGATAAACACTTATTCCATGTTCGACAACTATCAATCATCCAGAAAACAACAACACATATTAATCACCAGAAAACTCATATTAATAAACCCACAAATAAGACCCTTTTGATAGGATGCACAGAAAAAAATATGTATGCAAACGCTGAAGTTGCCCAATAACTCTTGGCTTCTGTGCTGCAGAGATATACTCAAACGCAGAACAAACTTACATGTAATTACATGTAATAAATGAAAAGCTGAGATTTAACTGTAATCCAAAATGTCTTGTATATAGTCAGATACATTATAAATGCGATTGGATTAATTTCTAACACCGTGTTAGCACACGAGGTTGTCTTGGGCTTACCCTAAAGCTAGTTATACAACGTTTTTTTTAGTGTGGCAAGTGATGTTCCAACAGGTAATCGTTAGAGGGACGTTTTGTCATCGATATCACAGCCGCTTATCTCCTAAATCACAACACTGTGTTGTGAAAAGAAAAACAAACACCACCGATCTCCTCAATCACAAATTTCACTAAAAATCTCAATTTATTGGAAGAAGGACAGTGACACAATAAAGTTTTAGTTGTTAATTATAACAACCTGAGAGACCTTTAAATATATGCTAGAGAACGGAACAAATTGCACCCGGCGACTTCACAAACGAGAATAAAAATTGTTTGCATGCTATCAAAATGACATACTTGATCACCCTTGCTCCGGGAAAAATGTATGTCTAAAATGTTTCTTTCGGAATCTAGCTTCGAATGAGCCTCGTATTTCTAGAAAAAATAATACAGGATTGCATGGTATTCTTCGAGTTATGATATTTGACCTTGGAATAGAAAAAAATCCCAGTTCAACCGTCACACTCACCTTTGTATCGCCCGATTTATGTTCCCCTGAAATTCAACCGGATGTCCCCTGAATATTTTTCTTTTCACAACATAGTGTTGTGATTCAGGAGAAAAGCAGCCGAGAATATGCTGTGGTTATATCAACACTTAAAAAGGTACTCTAAGTTAAAACACCACAAGTGTTCCGCTAGGGCAAGGCTTTATATGTCACCACGTAGAAGAGTTTAAAAACCTGTAGAGTAGATGTTTTTTGGTTCCATAATTGAAATTCGTATATAGTCATTTAAGATGGCAGGTGACACAGCCACCAGTAGCTGGATCAGAATTCAGATTGTGTCTTATGTTTTAATAAATTTGTGCAGATGCGTCTTTTGGAATTGCTACGTAGCACGTACGGTCTGCGTGTCCAAACACGATTCATTGACTGTTTTGGAATAATTATTAACAAAAGATCCGACAGATAACGATAGCCAGGTGTTGAATGAGTATAAGTAGCTGTTGCGTAAGTTGTTTCGTAAGAGTCTGCGTTAGAAAGAACAAATAGACAGGTCGTTTCAAGACAGAGGTAAGAAGGTTATTTCAGAGAAAGAAAATATTTTATGCGAGTCGATTCAAAAGTAAATTCTTTACACTCTGATTTTCTCTATCGAATGTTAGTCCATTTGTCTGAATTTTTTCCTCGTTCGTGACAGAAGAAATTACAAAATCTGAAAAGTTTGGAAAGGATACTTAAGTTATACTTTCTGGGTAAGGATTGCTGGCTCAACGTTTCATCATATCGATAGGATACCGTTCCCTAACGTTATTCATCTGCATAAAAATTGTTCAATTACAAAAATATTTAGGGTCCTTTATGACTTATGCTGCATTAACATGAGCCACGATGCCCACGATTTGAGCGAAGCGTGGTTGGCGTGTGGGGTCGTGGGATCGAATCGCGTTGATCTTGAGGAAACTTTGTGCTATCGGGATGATCGTAAGGACCGTGACAGAATTGAATTTTTTACGGTAAAAAAATTTGCCACAATTACGCCGATTTAATGTTAAACTTGAGAGAACGTGGTAGATCTGCAAATTGTGGTAGAAAGTGTTACAACGTACAAAACAGATCTTAACGCGGCCATCAGGCCTTGATGGTCCATTATGGGTGATCTTGATGAACTTTGAAACACAAATCAGTAAGTCTCACCATTTAATACCTTATTAGAACTTAAATCAAGAACTTTCTTTCGAACAATGTGCCAAAAGAAAGTGAGATCAAGAGAACTTGAAACGTTTTTACCTTTATAAGAAAAATACCACCTGGGTCGAGATAAAGCGGCGAGACATTTCTAAGGAGTATATAAGAGCATGTGTCGAGCTTTGCGAGGTTAATTCAAATCTTCATCCTGAGCAAATTGAATTAAATGCAGTTTTTTTGTATGCTTACATATATTTCGTACACTTTTATTTTCGAGGATCGAAAACCGAAGTAGAGAGAGAGGTCCTAACGTTGAGCAAATTTATTACGGTCCATATTTTAAATGAGTAGACTTCAAAGTTGAATTTTGATAAACATATGAAAACTAATGAAGCGTAAAATCAAATTGCAGAGGATTCATAACATAATATAACATAACATATTTCATTTCGGTAATTTAGGCCTCCGGCCCATTATACATATACTTTACAAATACAATTTTACATGAGTGACACAATTTTGATAATGATGAAGAGATTACAAATTTCTGCATTTTGAATTTTTCACATGTTAAATAGACATAACTGCTCACACATACCTTTAATCTCTCTCTCTCTCTCTCTCTCTCCCTACCCCCCCCTCTCTCTCTCTCTCTCTCTCTCTCTCTCTCTCTCTGAGAATTGAGAATTAATTTTTGTCACACAAAGATGAGCCATGCGTTGGTAAAAGGACGTTCAGTGCCTCTCTGTGATGCATGATACTAAGCAAGTCATCTCATTATAATGAATCCATAATTTTCAATTTTGTATAACCAGCGACTGAATCATGAGGTATACTGGTTCCTTGATATTCAGAAAAGTGACCAGTGGCAAAAAGCATCGACCGAGGTCAGCATGCGTGGATTGCGCAGGCTAACCTGTGTCGATACCTTTTCCAGATGCACTACGCCCCCTTTTCAGAGAGCATGGCTCAAATATTTTACAGATCGCGAGGATTCCTTGCGAAAAGAGTCTTCAACGATCAAGCTGAACGGGTGTGCCAAACAGACTGCTAGAAAACCGCTATACTAATATCAAGAACGGCGCTATGCACAGCTTGCAAACAGCGTAGACAGTGTAGATCGAAGATCAGACCGCACATAATGTGCAGTCTGATCCTGGATCTGCTCCGTCCACTACAATGAAACATAGTCTGGCCAAAACAAACTTGAGATAGCAATACATTTCGATTATTTTCCAGCTTTAAAAAATTATATATATACACACACACGCACGCACGCACGCACCCCCCCCCCCCACACACACACTTGTGAAATACATGACACTTAGCAATTGGTTTCATTTTCAAACTGATTCCTTTTTAATTTAAATACTTCTGTTAGGTATTTAGCAATTTGTTTTATATTTATCTCTTTGCTATCAAACATGATTCTATAAAACAATGTTAATGCTGGATATGCATTTTTCCACTCATCAGCAAAGTAGAGACTTCGTAGTTCGTCATACTGGACATGAACAGCGAGAGACGAAAGTCGAGAACGAAAGTCGAAAGCGGAGAAACACAAGAGGTCGTGTCAACATTACCAACGACAATTATGGAGTATGCAAAACTGATTCAAATTGGATATGTACAGCGATGGTCGAAAGTCGAGAACGAAAGCTGAAAGAAGAAAAACTCAAGGGGTCGTTTATGTGCTCGTATGATGTATGTTAAACTGATTCAAATAGCGTTAGCTTTTCCGAACAATATTTCAGTTTCAGAGGATAACAGAGAATAAGACAAGTCTATGTTTTTCCTACGGCATACCAATGCACCACAGTTATAAACTGTTCCGGTCATATATCTGCTGTGGTGTCTCCAAACACTGCTTATGGCCTTGTAAACTTTAATTCGTACACTGGCATGCTCAACAGCTACACGGTATCGTCTATGATAGCGGTTGCACTTCCTGTCTCGAACTTTTAAAAGTTGTGTTGCAGTGAATGGTGTTATCACTGGAAGACTGTTAGTATAAATTGCATCTCCTAATAACGCACAATTAGGTAAGAAAAAAAAAAGGCAAATCTCCAATTTGGCGCATTAAACGGAACTGCTGGGTGTCATTCTAGTGGCCGAGAAAGCTAGATTCAATATAGCCAATAGTACCCGTGCAATCAACCGTGATTTAAGTATTTAAACAATGGTAATGACGACGTCCAGAGGAGCAATGTCCTTAATGTTTGTTTTGACGATAAATTTCGCGAGTAGTCGCATCAATGGCACCTAAATTTGCCTCAATTTTATGTCATGTGCCCTCCATATTTCGACACTCATCCAATGATGGCCAGCGAATATAACCTGCTAAACACATATAAAATACTGGAATAGTCGTCTGTGTCTCATTTTCAACAGTTGCTAAACTCATCTTGAAAAGTGTTGAAAGCATTCTATATATCGAATATGTTCGTAACCACATACTCAATAAGAGGACTCTATTGCCTTTCGACAAAATATTTGGGAACTCGGGCAATTCTACCATATGACTAATTGAGAAATGTTTTGGATCCCGCCCGTTGCTTGAAAAAACTCGTATTATTGACAACATATCATTCGAAAAAACATTTCTCCCAGAATACTGTCATAATCATAATGCAATCTGGTGCGAATATCAAGAAATGGGATTGGCGGTAAACGGCACATAATATCCCGTAAAGCCGATGCATATTTACGATAATGTACGAAATCGGGTGGCGGTTGGCACAAAGTATTGCCTCAATAAGGTATTGGCGTCTGCGAGTATTAATTTCACAAGAATATATATATTTTGGTAGTGACAATAAACGTTTTAAAAATGGTGATTGTGTACATTCTGTTTTCCAAACGGATTATAAGGATTTAATTGACACGATAAGCAATGACCGTACACAATCACCACTTTCAAAACATATACTTTCAAAATCAAAATAAATATTTCCTTAAAAATTCGTATTGAATCCGTTTACAAAACCGAATGTATATTTATAGAGCTGTGCAACTAGCCTAAAATAACTCGTGCAAGGCGTTGGCAAACAGTCGTTAATTTTCTATGAAGATTTTATTAACATGCTACACAGACCTTACACAACCAGTCTACCACTTTCAAAACGTATACTTTCACAATCAAAGTATACAGTTGATTTATTGAATGATGTTTTACGCCGCTTTCAACATTATTTCAGTCACATCATGGCGACAGCTCGCATATACATGTATTTCCTGGGTTTCACCGGTACTAGGTTAGGGCTCTGAAGTGTCTTGCCTAACGACACTCCCATGAAAAACCCAATGGATCCAGTGAGGCTCGAGCCCGGGGCCTTCAGATCACAAGTCCAACACTTTACCACTGAGCCTCGCAGGATCCCCAAAATATGCATGGCCATCAGCGGTATTTGGAGGAACCCAAAGAGATATTTGTCCAACACAGTTTATATCTATGGTGAAAAAGTATGTTGTAGGATAGAAATAGGTCCTATCCTCTGAAACTGAATAATACGCGAAAAAAGCTAACGCTATTTGAATCAGTTTTACAAACTTCAATCAGTGGAGCGCATTTTATACGACCCCTGGAGTTTTTCCGTTTTCGGCTTTCGTTCTCGACTTTCGACTCTCGCTGTACATGTCTACTGAGGACAATTTAGTAGGAAGTGAAATTCATCTTCTGTTACGAATACGTTACGTTTCAAACATGAGTCACAGAATCTAAAGTTATAATCAATATTTTTATGCCTACCTATTTCTACATTTAAAATATGACTAGAACATCTGAAATTAGATAATATGCGGTGGCTTTGCTGGGACATGTCTGTTAACAGATATTTCTCTACGTTAAGCAGAGAATAAAAATGTTGGTAGTATTTAGCTTTTGGTGAGTTATTAGTTTTCTCTTGCAACAATTGATGAGAACAGTCAATTAAACGTTGTTTGAAATTTTTCAGAAACTGGTAAGAATCAGCTACACCGTCAGATATCCAAACAAATCCAAATCCATACTCAAATAGTACTTGTCTAATTTTTGATGCCCATGTTACTCTTCCACTTTCATCTAATATCCTAAGCATATCATAGCACTGTTTTGGGTATCTATTATTTGACATTTCTGTTAATCTGAGCCAATACTTAATACACTGTGAAATACAGGTAACTGCTATAGGGTATCTTCCACATTCTCTTAATGCAAAAAAATCAGCGCTACTTTGATTAAGACAACAAACATGTTTGCAGAAATCAATGTGAACCTTTTCAATAGACTGACTATATTCATAACCCCAAATGTCAGAGGCAAAACAGAGGATAGGTTTTACCATTTAGTCAAACAATCTAAAATAATCGCTTGGACTAAAATAACCAAACTTTCTTTTAGACCTATATATACTGTAGCAAGCCTTTTTTGCTTGTGCTGCTTGGTTATTCTTAAGACTTGACCAACATAACCTTGACGTAATTAGTGCTCCAAAGTACGAGGGCTGTCCCAAAATAGCGTGGACTCTTCTAATAACATTGTTTATTATAACATTAGAGACAAACGCTCTTAAGAGCATATGAACACAGGATTTATGAAGGACTATGTGAAATTTCAACGTTCTAGCTTAAAATATAATTAGCACAGAGAAGTTTAATTTGCACCAATCATATAACCCCGGCCCACACTTTTATAATAATTAAGACGTCAACGTCATTAGCGTTACTCCTTTTCGAAATACTCGCCGTGGTGATCGATGCATTTTTGGTGCCGCACAACCCACTTGTCGTATACGTTGGTAAACCAGCTGGTCTGTAGTCCGCGAAACACTCTAATTGTTTCTTGTTTAAGCTCATGTAAGTTTTCAAACCTTGTCCTCGTAACTGTGACTTAAGATAAGGAAAGACGGCAAAATCTAGCGGGGCTAGGTCAGGGCTATAAGGGGCATGCTCAAGTCTTTGAAAACCCAAAAGATCCAGTTCCAATAGTGTGTGTTTAGAAGTGTGGCACGGAGCGTTATCCAGGTGGAAGATAATATTTTCTAAGTTGTCAATAAGCCCCGGTCGCTTTTTTCGAATCGCACGCATGAGGTCTCGTCTGATGACCTGAAAGTAAAAACGAGCTAAAAAACTGCGGACACTATGTAAACAATAATTTGATTTAAAAATAGTTTGAATGAACAAGTTATTCAAAGTTTCCGTTCATGAATGAAATGGAAATAAGTATAAAGTGTGGACAGATTAATAAACTTTACCTTTGTGTAATATGTGGAGTTTACCGTCTGACCCAGGGGTACAGCGTGGCAAAGACGAACGCCCTGTCTGTCTATGAACACGATGAACATATGCTTGCCCATGGATTTAACTACCTTGGCCTTTTTTGGTGGTGGGGAATCTGGGTGTTTCCATACACTTGATTGTTGCTTGCTTTCGGGATCATAATAATGAAGCCATGTTTCGTCGACTGTGATAATCTTGTTCAAAAAGTCCCGATCTCTCGCATACCGTCTCAAAAAGCGCCTAGAAACATATACACGTCTTTCCTTTTCATCTGCAGTAAGCAAGCGAGGCACCCATCTTGCACAGACTCTCGACATGTTTAGTGTCTCACGTAAAATCCTGTGAACAGATGACTTGCTGATTCCGACAGTTTCCGCAATCTCTCGCACAGCCATTCGCCGATCCCCTTCGATGACGTTCCTGACGCTGTCTACTATACGGCTATTTCTTTTGGTCTACCCGACTCCACACATTTTGCCTCTCTCCATCCTTCAAAAAATCTTTTGTGCCATTTGAATACGAGCGAGCGAGAAACAGATTTATACTTCTCCGTAGTTTGCAACTGTTTAAACGTCTGCGTCGGTGTCATTTTTAGGTCAACACAAAATTCGATCACATTTCGGTCGGCCGCCATTTCCTTTGACGTCGACATTTTTTATTCTTTCCAAATAAGCTATCATTCGTGTCTTTGCTATGAAATTTTTCAAAATAAGGCCACGTGAATGGTTTCTTTTCAGGAATGACGTCATATTTGATAACGGCAACGTGCATTATTCAGTTTCGCGCAATTCTATCGAAAACCTCTGATATTGAATGTTAAAGTAACCACACAGTTAAAACCTTTGATAAAATCTTGGGTGGGGCCGCAAAACGTAACCTGTAAATAATATTTGCATGTAAAATAGACTCAACTGTATATAACTACCTCACTATTTCTTCTTCAGATGCGCAAATGATTAAAATAACATCGGTAAAAATATCATGAAAAACGCCGGGTTCCGGAAAATAAAAAGTTGTCCACGCTATTTTGGGACAGCCCTCGTACTTGTGTAAGGAAACTGTTTCAATTTCTTTTCCATCATAAAACCATTTTTTGTTCTTTTTCAAAATTCCTCCTTTTCGGAAAACAACGATTTTTGTTTTATCTAGATTTAAACACATACCGACAGACTTACAAAATTTATGAATAGAGTCTAATTGTTTTTGTAGATTAAAAACCGTATCAGCAAAACAAGATATATCATCAGCAAAAAGTAAAGCTAAAATTTCTTCAATATCGTTTGAGACAAAGAATCCGCGGTTGCATTCCAACCTTAAATATTCAACAAGATCATTTATGAATAGGTCTAAAATTACAGGCGAACTTCCACATCCTTGTCGCGTGCCCCTTTTACACTGAATTGGGTTTAATAAAATATCATCAATCTTAACTTTACAGTTTAGCTGTCGATACATAGTTTTAAAAATCCGCAAAAATTTTCCACCAATTCCTTTCCTTTCTAACGAGTTCCAAAGTTTCTCGTGATCGATACAATCAAAAGCTTTTTTGAAATCCACAAATAAACAATAAAACCTTCCTCTTTTTTTTGAGAGATACTTTTGTACAAGGGACTGTAAGGTAAATATATTATCGACAATACTGTAATTTTTTCTAAAGCCGGCTTGCGCCTCGTTTAAAATATCATTTCTCTCAGTCCAGATAGAAAGTCTATTTGTTAAAATGTTTATGAATACTTTGCAAAAACTATTAATAAGTGAAATACCTCTATAGTTATGTGGATTGTCTGTAGGTCCACTTTTATGTAGTGGAACAACAATACTAGTACTCCAATCTATAGGGAAATACCCATTGTCATATATTGTATTAAATAGTTCTATTAAAAAAGGCAATATTACAACACTAGTATGCTTATATAATTCAATACATAGACCATCAGGTCCCACAGATCTATTTGGTTTTACCCGTTTAATGCTTTGTTTGATTTCTTCAGACGAAATTTTCTCATTAAGATATTCATCATCACAGTCTTGAACAATATTGGAAAGTAAGTTTTCTTCATAATCAATATTGGATATCTCATACAAATTTTTGAAATGATCCACCCAATCTTTGTTACTGACATTGGACGATTTGTCATGTCTTCTAGTAGGTGTCCGTAGTAAACTCCAAAATGTTTTAGCATTTTTCCTGAAACGAACAAGTTTGGACCTATTTTCACGTTCAAGATTTAGACGACTTTGTTTACATTTTGCCTTATATTTATTTCGCACAATCTTATATTGTAGAAAATCATTATTGCTATTACTATTCCTATATTTTCTCAAAGAATATAGCCTCAACTGCTTCAACCTTTGGCATTCATCATTCCACCATTCAGGTTTTTTTGAAATATAATTATCTTTGTGTCAACATTTTTTCTTCATATTTCCAGCCGATTTATAAAAGCACTCTTGAAATTTTGCAAGTTCATTCTCTAAGTTCATTCTCTATATTTGTCAGCGGAAAACCCATAGAATTGAAATAAGTATTAAAAGTGGTAAAAAAATTTTGTAAAAATTCATCTTTTAGAGTTTCGTTTCACTTATACTGCTGGTGTATTTCATTACCACCAGTACGTCTTTCGAAATTACTATTCAAACACTTGTCCGTTTCGAATTCTAGTTTGCATATCAATGGAAAATGATCAGAAAATTCTACATTTTTTACACTGAAACATGTAACATTTTTAAACAACTGGGTTGAGACTAAGATATAGTCAACAATACTTTTTCCATCACTTGCAAAACATGTATAATCACCGCTGAGATCGCCATTCATCCTACCGTTTAAAATATGCACATTATGGGTGCAACATAACTCTATAAGCGACTGTCCGAACTTGTTTAAAAGCGACATATCTTTGGATTTTCTAGGTAGGTTGAAGTTATAGTGTGGGTAGTCTACTACGTTTTCAAAAATATGTTCAATATCATCATTAATAATAAAATCATTGATATATTTGGTTCTGGCGTTAAAATCACCAGCAAGCAATAAATGTGCATCTGGATAATCACTAGAGATAAGTGTAAGCTTCTCACTCAAATCGTCAATACCGTTTACATTGTTAGTACTCTCATAAAATGGCGATTTCTCCGGTGAAACATATACAAAAATCATGATAATATCTTTATCACCATTGAATAAATATTTATCTACATACAATACAACACATTCCAGAAACTTATGAAATATACGTTTTACTAAACCAGTATTCATAAGTTTATCATGAACTAATACAGATATCCCTCCTGAACCTCTAGCAGACGACTTTTTGTTCTGTCGCACGTAGTCAAAAGCAGTATATACATTGATAAAACTGGTGAAATAATCAGGTTTTGTTTTCCATGTTTCACGTAGACTAAATATGTCAAATTTTTTACAATAGTTGATGAATTCTTCATCATCAATCATTTTTTTTTTAACCCTCTTACATTTAGAGAACAAATTGATAGTTTAAAGCAATTATAAGTGTGCAATGTTGCATCTCTACTTTTACTAATATTTATTGACTTCTTTTGAAACTTTATGTAGTCATATTTGCAGTTATTGACACGATGACCTTGGCCTTCACATCACTGGTTTGAGTCTCTAACCGGTTGTCCGCTGATTTCGTCATAAACGTGCGCCTGACCGTCAATTATCAGTTTATCGTATCTCAGAAAAGCACGTTTATTTTGTTTAATGGCATCTCGCATAAAAGGTATAAGCTTGTATCTTATCTTTGACACACGAGACGGAAAATCTTCACTGACTTTGACTGACCAGTATCAGCTGTTCCATTAGCAGATGTAGATTTACTTGATTTCATGACTTCTTTATATTTCCGTAATATTTTTTCCTTATCTTTGAAGCATGAAAATTTTACTAATATAGCACGGGGCTTATTTCGTCCTGGCAGTCTGTGTACCCGCTCAATATCAATATTCGAACTATCGATTCCTAGATCAGTCGAAATAAATTGTCTCACTTTCAGCTCAGACTCATCCCATGTTTCACTTTTCCCTTCCCCAATGTTATAAAACTTAGGATTCTCTCTTCTAGATTGCCCCTCAAGTTGTTCTATCTTCGTAGCATTTTCCTGTAAGAGCTGAAAATCACGAAACTCGGTGAACCCATATTATAAAAGAATAATCATTTATCGAGAAAAGAGGGGCGAAAAAGAAAAAAAAAAAGTCAATCCGAGAATATCGTAAAAACAGACGAGTACTTTTATTACTCTCTCACACTGACCTGGAGACAAAACCTTTTCTCACTTTCGCTCCAAGGACGTATTTCTTTATACCCCCCCCACACACTTACATATACCGGTTTCACCATGTCCGTCAGTCCGTCCGTCCGTTCGTCTGTTCGTCAATCCATCCATGTTTTTGTTTCCGTACTCTAACTCAAAAGCGACCCTGAAACTTTATACAAGTGTTGCTCATGACCCAAGGGGTTTCCCGATTATTTTTGGGTAAAAAGGGTCAAAGTTCAAGGTTACGGGTGAACTTTGTTTTGAAAATCGTTTCCGTGTTCTGACTGTGCTGCCTCAGTGATAATGTGCTGGTGAGGGTTATCTTTCCGCTTTGCGACATTTCTAGTTTTGCCTGTTCTACTAACTTTATCTGGGGTCCTGCGTGGCTCAGTGTTAAAATGTGGGACTCGTAACCTGGAGGCCCTGGGTCCATAGCTGCACTGGATCCACTGGGTTTTTTGTAGGAGTGTCCTTGGGCAAGACACTTCAGAGCCCTATTCTAGTACTGGTAAAACCCAGGAAACATGAATAGGTGAGCTGTCGCCGTGATATGACTGAAATAGTGTTGAAAGCGGCGTAAAACATCAGTCAATCAACCACTCAACTAACTTTATTTATTTTTGGAAATAAGCCGTAGTTAACTGGGGACCGATACTACGGGAGACTTTGGACTCTAGTAAGGTAAAAGGATGATCGATGAGCGGGATAGACAACTTGGAAAAGCAGCTCGACCCCGAGCCGAGTACACCGCACGTGATGCTAGATAACTCAGGTCCACTTTTCTCTGTAGGAATGACTCGCTATGCGGTAACTTTCTTTTTTCTAGAAATAAGATAAAGGCACCGGCGGACCGATTTTAGAGCACGGTTTGAACTTCTTAACGGTACAAGAATGACAGCAATAGCTCACCCACAGAGCCTGATATGACTCCGTTAAAAAGATAGAAAAAAGGGTTTAATTAGAACTTGTCGTCTGCAAACCTATAGAACACGTTTAAAGTTGCTAGTTTTACCAAGCCTTTACCGTTTTTGAAATCTTTTTGCCCTTTACATCGTCGAGTATACCGCGGTCGCAAAAGAATGCTGTAATAAATGCTTAACTGTAACAAGGATAATATCACTTTGATAAGCAGCAACAACGACAACAGCAAAAATCATAACAGCCAAACAACAGCGGCAGCAACAACAACAATTTTTCGTTGGTGCTTTCGACGTAATCCGCGCCTTTTTCTATGCAACGTACATTTTCATTGGTCTAAAATAAATTCTGGGTAAAAGTAGGTCAACCCGCTCGCACACCCATATCAATTTTAAGGCAGTGAGCATTTCCTAATCAACCACATATGAAAAAGTTACAGAAGTCCATAGAAAAATGACGAAAGTGGTCATTAACTTCTCGTCACAACTTCGTTTGAGTGCTAACTAATGATAGGAAACACAAAAACAACGACATGGAGGAGCTTTTTGTTATCTCGAAAAATCAGTGCTGGGTTGCCGACAATGAGCCAGCATTCATGCTCCACTTCGATCTGGATGCCCACGAGTTGAAAAATTAGGAAGGTGGGCAGCAAGCAGCCGTTCAGCCTCGAAAAAGTTGAAGATTGTGTCTGGAAAACACAATCCCAATTGTAAAACAGAACAGTCCTTTTCAGGGCTAACCAGCTATCACGAAGGACTTTTCTCTCTCAAATTGTCAACTAAGTTCAACTGCATATAATATGCATGAGAAACTAGATTTCAGGAGACAACCTCGCTAACAACAGCAACAATAGCAACAACATCAGGCGAGAAGCTCTGTTTCTTAGAAAATTGCCATGAAGGGACGTTTTCAAGATGTTTGTTTAAGCCATTTGTTTTTACATTTACCGTTCTTTTTTTGTATTGAGGAACTGAAACCGAATTATACCAGGCTATGTTGGTAGGCTATCTCAGGCATTCTCGTACCATTAAAAAGTTCAAACTCTGCTCTAAAATCGGTCCGGAGGTGCCGTTGTGTACTCGGCTCGGGGTCAAGATGTTTTCCGGGTAGTCTATCCCGCTCAGCGATCATCCTTGTACCTTAGAAGTCTCATCTAACATCGGTCCCCAGGGAACTACGACTCATTTCAAAAAAATAAATAGAGTTGTTAGAGTAGGCCGAAAATATACGTCCTTGGAGCAATAGCGGGAAAATATTTTGTCTTTGCGTCCGTGCGAGCGAGTGATGACAAGAGCCTTGAAATGGCAATATTTTGGTATTTGTTTTTACCAAATAAGTATTTGCATTTTGCTTATTTGGAATCTTGTCGGTTTAAGTGAAACATCCGCATTTAGTCATTAATCCGTAAAGTCAAATTGTTCAATGTTTTATTTACATGGTTAAATTCAACGAGAAGGTGCAATTAGTGAATTCTTTTGTCATCATGATTTTAAGTCAAAACCTCCCTAACAATGATTTATTAGATGTATTCTATAGAACCAGCACCTGGAAAAAAAAAACGGAATATATGCAAAAGTTGTTGAGTTTTTTCAGGAATTCCGTTTGCTATCTGTAAAATGAAAAGTTCGGAACTGTAGCAAATCCATCAACTCCATCGTAGTCTTACCTGTGGAATATTTACGATTGGATTCAGCAAGTGTTCATTATATAAAGTTATGAACTGATCACCCAGTTATTTCAATTTTCTGTAACAATGTATTCACTCATTTTAATCATTTTTGAAGTGATTTCACATGTCTCAAAATTGCAGAAAGGTTAGTAACTCAGCAAGACGGTGTGCATATACATTGAATAAAATAGACAATAGTCTGTGACTCTATTTCCCTGAAATGGCTTTCTATTATGAATGGGGAGTCTCAGTTTTTTTTTTACTCTTTTTTTTTATTTTTGCCACGTCAACTGGTATGATGGGAGTCTTGGCCATCTCCCACCATACCTTACATTTCAGTGTTAGTATTAAAGATTTGTTGGTAATGTACTTATTCTAGTGATAATCATGATATTAGAGATAATAGTCCTTAATAATATTTTTAACACTCTTATACAGAAAGATGTCTCATATGACTATCAAAGATTGAATTTTTCATATATTGTTCCATCACTTGAATGTGGCTTTGTTGAAAGGTGGTGGGAGAGTGAAAAACAAAGAAAGAAATCAAAAAGGAAAATAAATGCAAGTGTGTGTATGTGGGTGAGTGGGTGTGTGGATATGGAATAAAGAAAATGGAATCTTCGTTTAAAAGATGATATAAATATTCGTTAACGTCTGTATGATACATATTATTTTTATGTTTGGTTTTGTAGTGCTATATCTCTAGACTATACTGGCAATAGGAGACTTTGAAAAACATGCTCCACAATTGTCATGTTACATTTGTCAACTTGATGCGTTTTTGTGGAATTATGAATATTCCAGGCAAGATTTGAAGTATTGTTTAAACCAATTATTGAAGGTAATTTTTGATTATTCCTACAGTGGTAAGTATAATTTTTAACTCTAAAAGTAGCCTGTCCAACTGTAGGTTCGGTGTATATGTGCTTAAAAGTAAAGTTCGACTATCAATTTGTAAAGTATGGTCAAAACTACTTATTATTGTCGCAATATTATTAATCAATAGCTTGGTGTGTTCACAATCATGTAATAAATGTAGAATGGTTTCTTCATATCGTTTACAAAATGTACATAAGTTAGTATCTATCAATTTCATTTTAAAAAGCAGAGAATTTGTTGGAATAATTCTATGTACTAATCTTGTTTGAAACCATTGTGTATAAGTATCTTTTGTGCATCTAAAAACATTTCCATGAACTTCTTTCTAATCAATATCTCAGTCTTGGTCCAAAGAATCTAATGAAAAAATTTGAGACTCATTTCACAAGTATGTTAAAACAACTTTCAGTGGAAAGGTTTGTTACTTAAAATCTCAAAGTAACTCGGGTAGTAGAGGCTATTTAAAGACGAAGTATTCTTATTTAGGAATGTACAACTAGACTGCCTAGAGTATCTTGCTGTTTTACCTCCGTTTTCTCATGAATTGAATGTGTTAAAATATATAACTGAAAGGTCTGTTATGAAAGTTTTGTTACCAGAATATCAATAAACTATGTATTATAAGAACTTGTGTGCTTTAAAATCAGTCCTTATCAAACATGATACCATTACTATAAGATACCTCATAATTTAATTTTTCGTAGAACTATACTTGATTTATTGGAAGCAAAGATAGTGACCTTTATGTGATAAACATAGCTTAAGTTTAAGGAAGAAAACGCTTTGGTAAGTTTGAATTTTAAATACTGGATAATTACTGTTGAAATAAGATTGTTAGTGACAGAATTCAAGACACACACAATACAAAGTTTGCACTCTTAACATTTGAACTAAGTGATAAAAGTAAATAAAGCTTTGTTACCTTTTGTACCCTGACATATACTTCATATTTTTGATATCTTTCTTCATTCTTATTGTTTTGTTTTATTACATTTCCTCCCGTCAGGGTCGGGAGACATATTGTTTTTCCCCGTGCGTCCGTCTATCTGTCCGTCTGTCTGTCTGTCCGTCACAAATCGTGTCCGCTCTATAACTCAAAAACCTTTTCAGATATTTTCATAAAACTTCACACATTTGTAAAGCACCATCAGACGAAGTGTCATGCACAAGAACCATAACTTTGGCTTTCATATTTGTCGAGTTATTTCCCTTTGATTATTTTGCGTAACAAATTGTGTCCGCTCTATAACTCGAAAATCTTTTGAGATATTTTCATATAACTTGACACATTTGTAAAGCACCATCAGACGAAGTGTCATGCACAAGAAGCATAACTCCGGCATGCATATTTTTCGAGTTAGTTTCCTTTGATTATTTTCTCTCACAAATCATGTCCGCTCTATAACTCGAAAACCTTTTCAGATATTTTTATAAAACTTCACACATGTGTAAAGCTCTATCAGACGAAGTGTCATGCACAAGAAGCATAACTCTGGCTTGCATATTTTTTGATTTATTTCTCTTTGATCATTTTCCGTCTAAAATCGTGTCTGCTCCATAACTCGAATACCTTTTCAGCTATTTTCATAAAACTCTACACATTTGTAAAGCTCAATCAAACGAAGTGTCATTCACAAGAACCATAACTTGCATATTTCCGAGTTTTTTCCCTTTGTTTATTTTCCGTCACAAATCCTGTCTGCTCCATAACTCGAAATCCTTTTCACCTATTTACATAAAACTTCACACATTTGTAAGGCACCATCAGAAGAAGTGTCATGCACAAGAACCATAACTCTGGCTTCCATATTTTTCGAGTTATTTCCCTTTCATTATTTTCCGTCACAAGTCGTGTCCGCTCTATAACTCGAAAACCTTTTCAGATATTTTGATAAAAACTTCACACATTTGTAAAGCTCCGTCAGACGAAGTGACATGCACAAGAACCATAACTCTGGCCTGTATATTTTTCGAGTTATTTCTCTTTGATTATTTTCCTTACTCATTATACATACAATTTCATGTCCGCTCTGACACCAAAAAGGGGGGAGACATCTTTTTTTTGTAGAAAAACAAGTTCTAGTTCTTATTGTTTTCCTTCATTCGTATTATTTTCTTTGTATTATTATTATTGTATAATGCCCGCCATTTTGGCGGAAAAACAATAAAATAACAATAATATTTCTGACAATGTCAAATATCTAATTTAATAACGTATGTTCAAATGTTCTGCTTCTCTTTTGAGATAATGCCATAGATGGCCTTGCTTTCTATAAAGCTGGTCTTTTGATTGAATGATATGTACAGAAACTTCTCAAAGAGAATAAAGAAGCATATGGCTGTTACGAGATATGTCTTTTCAAAACTAGAAACAGAAAGCAGAAAGAATTATATTCCGGCTGATAATCTAAAGCTTCTTCTGAGGTTAAATGAAGAGTGGAAAAAGTGAAATGCTCGTAACGAGTAATTCCACTTTTCCTTACCATGTTCTCTTTAATCATCTCCAAGAAAAAGTTGCCTATATAAAAGAAAGGGTTGAAAATCCGTTCAGTTTGTTTGTTTCTATTGGAGTTTAACGTCTTTTTAGCAGTTTATGTTATATCACGGCGATCAGTGCACATAAACATGCATTTCCTGGCTTTCTCACACCAGTACTGACACACTTTCCCACATTCAACAGAGGTGAGAGGCGAAAAATCGCCAGAAAGAGAAGGCATTCAAAATAAATGTATTTGATGATGCATAAATTTTGTTGGAGCATTTTTGATATTGTCTAATTAAAAAATATTTTGAAAGGAAGTTTACCTTTTCTAAAACTGAATGACCTATTCTAAAAGTGAATATCGGTACATTTTTCAAGCTTCATAACATGGGTTCATCCATATACTAGTTGAATATTGCACAAAGCAATCCGGTGAAATTGATTAAAATATGTTTGTAAAAAGTATTTTTGTGATAAAAGTTTTGTTGCATTTTGCTAGTTCTTTTTGTAAATGTAAATAGCGCAATTGCAGTGCCATTGCACATTAATAAAGTAACCTACTGTTTAGCATTTGTGTAAGATTTTTGGATTCATATCCCATTTGTATATTATCCCAATTCATGTTTAAACAATTTAGATTGGGGAAAAAAAGTTTTTGAAGAATGGAGGGGGAAAAAAAAGGTGAATTGATATTATTGCTTTTATGGTTGGAAAATAAGTATAATTTTAGAGTAAGGAAAATTAATATTTCATCTCCTTTTTATGATATGCTTGTATTTTTTTATGGTTTCAAGTTATATCAGCATTGAATAAATGTTTCATGTTCTGACTAATTGTAGCAAACCTTTCAAACCAATTTCACGTAGGTTTTTCGTTAATGCAGAAAAAAGATGTTCCAAATCGTTGATGATCAAGATATAGTGCATAACTTTTATCCAAGCTTTTATGCAATTATTGCTAAAAATTACACGTGAATTAGCACATGTCCATTTTTTAACAAAGTTGCATTTTGTAATTGCAACTTTTTTTTTTGAAAAAGACCACACAGCAAAATTGCGATTGTTTATGATCCTATCATTTGTACTGTGAACGTTGGACTGTTGTGTATGGTGACCAGACAAAATCTTTTCACGCCAAATGAATTAATCTGTTATTTACATCGGCCGCGAATAGAACCATTTGAAGTAAGAAAGAATTTTATCTGAAAGGGTTGACTGAAAGATTGACGTCGCAGAAATGCTATTGAAAGTGGCGTGAAACATGAATCATCGATCAGAAAAAACTCTTCTAAACGACACATTTTTTTTAGATTGTCTAAATTGAAAGCATTTGCAGACGACAAATCAAATGTGGCCCACGTGTTGATTTGCTCATTTAAAATGTTAGAAAATATTGTGGGAAAGGAAAAAAAAAATGCTCGTTAACGGCATTTTCTCCTTCTTCCCCGAAGTTTCCTAAAGGCATCTTCTGAGGGGTTGTTAAAACACGGTTTTTTGGGAAAAGGTTAAAGGTATTTTATTCTTTTTTCAGTCACAGTCTACAAAATGATCGAAAAAAGTCAGATCCTTTTCTATAGGATAGTCTGTATCTGCACCTTGCTCTGCGTACCATGCCAGTCCCAGGTTCGAAACTCCAGTTCGGAGGAGATGATCAAAGAGGCAGAGGACGTTGTTAAAGAAGTTTCAGTGGTATGATTAGAGAAGATAGAAAGTGTAAACTATGCTTATCAAATTAAGGAGAAAAGGAATATAAGCTCCGGGAAAAGGCAAGGTGTTAATGCATTTCCGTGAAGCATTATACTAAGCAAGTCACCATGTAATTTTGGATCCACGAAATCCATTTTCTCTAAAAATCGACCGAATCATGAGGTACACTGGTCCTTTGACATTGTATAGAATTGACCAATAGCAAAAAGTTTCTGTCAAGATAAGCCTGTACGGAAAGCGCAGGCTTACTGGGTCGACACTTTTTGCAGAAGCACTAAGCCCCCTTTTTACAGAGTATCACTCATATCATTTTTAGCTATGCTGCTCCAAATATGCAGATATTCGAAGAAAAAAATGGTTCTTATAATAATTGGCTTGCAACACGCGAAAAGGGGCATTCGGACATTTGCGTAAAGTGTCGTCTCGGATCAGCCTGCGCAGCCATATAGTGGCCGAATGTAAACAGGTCATAGTTATCTTATCTCAACGTCCAAAAAGAAAACATTGCCATACATTTTCAAATAGATTTCTGAGAACAACCACATTCGTGATGAAACAATGAAAAGAAAGTGCCATTCCTAAACCATTAATAAAAACACTGAAATATTTCTTTTCGCCACAATTTTGTTATTTATACGATATATGTAACAGTTCTAACACATAGCCTGACAAAATGAAAGTTGAGTTATTCATGTTCGGTTAATTTCAACTTAAAATCAATATTGCAGCAGATGGCAAAAAAATGATACAAATTGAATTATTAAAACTGCGGTTAATTTCGGTCTATTTTGTGAAGAAGTAACCAGCGGTAGTTGACTTATTTACATCAAGGCATCAATAAACAAAACTATGCAAGGGTAAATTTGGACCCTTTAGGTATAGGTGGTTATTTTCTCTAGAAAAAAACTTGTCCCAGTGTGTATGCCCTTAAATACTGTGGTTTTCTGTAAACATCCTGCCTTATATTCACATAGTCATTGTGTTTGTATTTTTTTGAGAAAAAAAAAAACCTTCCCAGTACTGATGAAAAATGGAAATGAAAACATTGAATTAATTGTTTATCACCATTTTTGCCAGCTTTATTTGAAAGCATTGATTGACTTATATTTCTGAGCTAAAAACATTGCAAAGAAACAAGCTACAAGTCTACTGAATTGATTAATGCCAACCTGTTTATTCAATTTATTCTTCCGCCTTGCTGTTTTGTAAGCAACCAGTACTTTTGCTTTATAGTAATTATTGTTAAAGACCCTCTGTGAATAGATTGTACCCATTACCATACCATTCCTAATTTCTGCCCTAAAATCCTGTGTTCATTTATTTCTTGCAGCCTTGACCCTTCCGTTTTACCCTTGACCCTTCCCTCAGTCTGACTTGACCTATTAACTTGAGTGACGTTTTGCTTCTACAGTTCCTGATATTTGAAGACATACACATAGAGTTCTACTGTTAAACTTGGATTTCAATAGATTTCAAATGTACCTGCCTGCAGTTATATAGCCTCTGTTTTAGAGTACATGTGAGCAAGTCATATATTTTGACATAGGAAAGGTATCCATTACTCATTTTCTAGAGATACACATACACATTACTTTATATTTTATACATTTTACTTTAAATTTGCTTAACCCTTTACACGTCGTGAAACCGTTACCCTTTACACCTAACAAAAAAAAAAAAAAAAAAAAAAAAAAAAAAAAATCATATTGCTACTGCTTTCCTTAATTGACTGTGCGGTAGAAGACAGTTAAAGTCCTTACACTACAACACTTCTAAGACCTTTTTAATCCTTTTACGCACAACAGCAATTAGCACATCTCATAGATAGAAAATTTGAAGAAACTTCACAGGATATGTGCAGAGCAGAGGTTGAAATGATTCATACTTTGAGGAGACTTTGATTTCATCCCCAAGCTGGTTCAGTTGATGATACTGTTTGGCTTACTGATGTTTTTAGTGGATTAAGGACCGCTTTTGCTGACAACATGGCACCTACACCACAGCAACCAGACATGATGCGTTATCCCAAGTTTTCTATATTCTACGGGGAAGAGGGACGTGATGAAGTCAATTGGGATTCATTTAAATATGAGGTGACAGCAATTCTTAGACAGCATTTTTTTCCAAGTCATTTTAGGAGTTAGAAATGCATTGAAGAGAAGTGCAAGTGATAAAGTGCGCAGACTTGGTTCAGATGCTACTATCTCCGACATTTAGAGAAACTTAAAAGTGCTTATCGGGCTATTGAGACAAAGGAATCAATCACGAAGAAATTTTACGTAGTGAAAGTGTTAAATCATTCGCTTCTCGACTTGAGGAACTGTTTGATAAGGCAGTTAGTCTTAACGCTATCAGGAGATTTGACTCCAGTATCTTGAAACAAGTGCTACATAATGGACTTCATAAAGAGCTTATGTATATGTCCCTTTATTATTGTGAAACACTTAAGGAATATGACGTCTTCAAACTAGAACTTCGCAGACTTGAAGCCGACATGAAAGTTGAAGACAAGAAGACCTGCAAGCCCGCGGTTCAGTCAGAACCAATAGAGGACTCGGAGCTCAAACAACTTTCGAAACAGATAAATGAATTTATTGACAAGTTGGAGAATGCTCAACAACCAACGAGTAATGACCCGGTTTATAGAAGTGGTGGAAGAAATAGACGTTTGCAGAATAAAATAATAGAATAAAGGCAGAGGCAGAGGTTCCCAAGATTACCCAAGAACCTAAGATACATTTACTCCAGAATGTTTTATTTGTAAACAAAAAGGACACATGCAGAGAAGATGTCCAGTAATTCTTGCTCAGTTTGCCTGCTGGAAGTGCAAGAACAAGGGTCATGAGGCAAATGACTGCCCAAACTTGTGAGTGCTCCCATGAAGGGATCCGATTCAAGCACTTCTCCTGAATATGATCCCAAACTTATTGGAGATGTAAACGAAATTGAACTCATAGTTGGAACTACAGTCACAAAAGCTCTGCTGGATACTTGCAGCTGTGTAAGCATTGTTTCAGAATCTTTCTGCGAGGAACATCTGCATGATCGTAGAATTCAACCAGTTGGACAAATCCTGAATATAGAATGTGTTGATGGCGAATCTCTTCCATACCTAGGATACATCGAATGTACCATCACAGCACACGTAGGACTACCAGATTCAAAACCTCTTACATCTCTTTTACTTGTTATTCCTGATACCCAGTATGCCCATAGGACTCCCGTTATAATAGGAACAAACGTATTGGTGGAACTGATGAATGAATGTAAGAATAATTTTCAAAATAAATTTTTACAAAGAGCGATTCTGCAAACACCCTGGTACCTTTCCTTTCGAACTATCACCATCCGAGAAAAGGAACTAAAGAAGAGCAAGAAGCGTTTGGCTTTAGTTAGATCAGCTGCAACACAGAAGATTACCATCAATCCCAACCAGACTGTAGAAATACCTTTTAGTACTTATTGTGGACTTCCTTACCCTTCGACGTCTGCAATGATTCATGAAACCAAAGATAGTCAGATTAATTCATTGATCGATGTCACTCCAACAGCAATCAAGTACCAGACAAACAGTAAAGAAACTTTTAATGTGTGCCTTTCCCATCTCACCACACAACCTGTCACTATACATCCAAAAGCCATTATTGTTGAAGTTCAGCCCGTTTCTGTTGATAATGAAGTATTTACCAATATTGAAGAAAAACTACGAGAAGAAATTTTGAAATTCTTTACATATCGACAAGGAAAACATTTGGAGACAGAACAAAAGGATCAACTTATCACATTACCAAAAGGCCATGGTGATATATTTTCAACAAACGACACAGAAATTGGTATCTGCAACAGGATCAAGTATGAATTGACTTAACTACTAATATACCATTTAAACAGCGATATAGACGTGTACCTCCATGTATGGTCGAAGAAGTGCGACAGCATATCGAACAACTTCTTGCAGCAGGAGTGATCAGACCATCGAAGTCACCCTACACTTCAAATGTCGTACTAAGGAGAAAGAAGAACGGCAAATTGAGTCTCTGTGTAGACTACAGGCAGCTAAATAACCTGACCGTAAAAGACTCTTTTGCTTTACCCCGGATGCAAGAACTTTTTTATTGTCTCCATGCGTCAAAATTTTTCACAACCATTGATATGAAAGCACGCTACCACTAAAATGAAGTAGAAGAGGATCATAAATAACGCACTGCCTTCATAGTTGGATCTAAAGTTTTTTTTTAGTACAACCGGATGCCCTTTGGAATTGCAATAGCCCGGCTACTTACCAGCGGATCATGCACGACATTTTGGGAGACTATAACATGAACATTTGTTTGATATATTTGGACGACTTGATCATTTTTAGTCAAACCTTTGAACAACACTTAGAACGTTTGGTTCTCACACTCACAAGACTGAAAGAAGCCAATCTAAAACTTGCACCGGAAAAATGTCACAAGTCAACTTTCTTGGCCATGTGGTAAGCGGAGAAGGAGTCATGACACACCCGGCAAAAATACAGAAAATCAAAGACTGGCCCACACAAACCAACTCCGATGAGTTACGATCATTCTTAGCCTTTGTGGGATACCACTGTAAATTTATTAAACACTTCAGCAGGATCAGCAAGACCATTATCAGAACTTTTACCGCCTACTTTACCTAAAAAGGGATGCAAAAATGCTAAGCCATGGAGATGGACAACCACAGAACAAGAAGTGTTTGAAAACTTGAAAGAAATTTTATCCACTCCACCTGTGTTGATTTACCCACACTTCTCTGAATCATTTGAGCCGAGCCCCAATAGCTCAGTCGGTAGCGTGCAGGACTTGAGAACACGGGGTCCAGGGTTCGATCCTTGGCTACGACCCCTGGCTCGGCCAATTTCCTTCCGAGGATTGATGATAGTCACTGCGACCGGATTCATTCCTCTCCTACCGCTGACCATCGTTTCGACGATGATTATGTGGGAAAGCAGCCAGTGGCTTGGAATGAAAATTGTGCGCAGTACTGGTAAAAGAGACACCAGGAACGCATGGATAGGTGCACTGGCGGCTGCGATATAACTGAAATAATGTTGAAAACGGCGTTAAACACCATACAATCAATCAATCAATCAATCTGAACCATTTGAGTTTCATACAGATGCCTCTTCAAAAGTTCTTGGCGCAGTTTTGTATCAAATTCAGGATGGGAAGAAACCACCCATAGCATATGCAAGTAGAGCTTTGAACAAGGCAGAAAGGAAGTTTAGCGCCTTCAAGCTGTCCATTTGTAGCGTTGAAATTGGCCGTTACCTGGCTGTCAATCACTTTCAAGTATTCACTGACAAAAACCCGCTCACATACGTATTGACTTCTGCCAAGCTTGACGCCACAGGTCAAAGATGGACCTCCGCCCTTGGCGAATATGATTTCGGCATTTTGTACAGACCTGGTCTAAGAAATGCAGATGCAGACAGTCTCAGCCGATAACCACATGAAAGACTTATGGATGACCTCAAACAAGAGAGGGTCAAAGTTGATGATGAAGCAGTTAAAGCCATCTATCAGATAATCACACCCTATTATGAGACACTGCAGGCCAAGCCAGTGAATTTAGTATAAATCATAGATGAGCCTGGACAACCCCTAGCACAAAAAGATGAAAGAGATTCGACAAGCCCAAAGAAGTCACCCAATCATAGACAAATGGAGAATAGCAGTTATAGATAAGAAGATTCCAAGGAACAACACTTCAAAACATGACCTTTGTTTCAGAAAACAATATAAAAATCTCAGGATCAAGCTTTGAATTCTCTTCAGGAATCTAGTAGATGATGGCGAAAATATTGAACAACTTGTAGTTCCTAAATGTTATCGAAAGGAAATCTTAAAAAATCTGCACCACGATATTGGTCACCCCGGACAAGAAAGAAATCTCAGGCTGATCAGGGAAAGAATTTATTATCCCGGAATTACAATTGATGTCCAAGACTGGATCAAGTCATGTGATCGTTGCATCAGACGAAAATCACAGGTTGAGAAGGAACCAATGATCAGCGTCAACAGCTCAAATCCTTTTAAACTTGTCTGCATGGATTTTCTAACATTAGAACCTTCAAAAGGCAACATTGGAAACATCTTGATCATTACATGCCATTACACGAAATTTGCAAAAGCTATCCGTACAAGAAATCAGACAGCTAAAACAACGGCAGATGCTCTTTTCAACCATTTCTTTGTATATTTCGGCATACCAAACAGATTTCATTCAAATCAAGGACCGAATTTTGAAAGCCAAGTCATCAAAGAATTATGCGATTTAATGCGAATACAAAAGAGCCACACTTCACCATACCATCCCAAGGACTTGCTGGCCCAGAAACATTTAATCATACTTTGATGAATCTGCTAGGCACCCTGGAAGAAGAAGAAAAGAAAAATTGGAGGGATTATATGAAACCTCTTGTTTTTTTATTACAACTGTATTCCACATGAGACGACCAAATATTCACCATACGAGCTTCTTTTCGGCAGAAAACCGAAACTTCCAGTGGACATAGCATTCGAGACAGCGAGAGAAGAGTTTAATGGTTCCCAAACAGATTATATCCAGAACTACAGACGAAGATGGAAAAAACTCACGAGACAGTAAAGAAACACTCTGAAAAGGCCGAACACAAGCAGAAAAAGTTCTTCGATCGCAAGGCCAATGCCGTAAAATTGGAACTTAGTGACGAAGTTCTAGTCAAACAACTTGCTTTTGATGGAAAACATAAAATCGAGGAACAAGTTTGAATCGGATAGTTTCATCATTCTTGAACAACCAAGACCCGACATACCGGTGTTCAAGATTAAAGACAGCGATGATGAAAGCTTTGTTACAATCAAGGATGCATCAGATGATGAAGTAGTTTTGACGGTTGATATCACCGAATACACAGACGAATCGGACAGAGAATATGATTACGCTCCAGGAGCTAATATAGATGGGGACACCCACAACTCTGAGATCTGAAGGAAATGATGATACGGAGGAGAGCGGTACAGCTAACAGTGATAAAACAAAGCATGACCAGGTAGAGTAAGATTCAATGATTCTAATAATTCTTATTCATCTTTTCAGGAAATGACAGTACAACAGAAGAAATTATCAAAGAAACTGTTGAAGAAAGTGTCGAAGACCCTACTGATGAAACTCCTGATGAACCTAGTAGAGAAGCCAGTGAAGAACCTACTAGAGAAATCATTAAAGATACTATGGACGAACCTGACGTAGAAACAGAAGAAAGAAAAGAACCTATTAGAGAAACCACTGAAGATACTACGGACGAACCTGACGTAGAAACAGAAGAAAGAGAAGAACCTCTACCAGATACAGACACTTGGAGGAATAGTTACAAGACAGTAGAAGATCCCCGACGAAAACCAACACCTATATCTGTACAACATCAGTCCATTAGAAAGAAGATACCGCCGGACAGGTATGCAGACTACGTGTTGTACAGGATGACTGATAAAAAGCATCTAGAAAACAGACTCCGAAGCCTCAACAGATAAGTAAGGTCTGTTGTATTATGTTAGGTAGACAACAGCCTATCGACCTGTTGGAGCTGTTTTAAAAGATTCATTTTAACTTCACTACGTCTTAATATGATTTTGTTTTGAATTAAAATTGTTGTAACTTATATTTATTTGGTTTCTTTTTTTTTTTTTTTTTTTTTGCTGACCTGTGTGGTCACAGTCCTTTCAGGGAGAAAATGTAAAAGTTGCAGATCATGCAAAAATATGGTATATTCATGCAGTTTCATACCCCAGTAGTATATAGTTTAGAGAGTAGTAAGTTATAGAACTATAACCAGTCAATTTGCAAACCAGTCCGTGCCATGTGACTGAACAGCGCTTTATTCAGTATAGAGCAAGGCGTCAAACAGAACACATCTTGTCTTTCTAGAGCTTACCTTTTGTTGAAATTCTTTGTTCTTTCGGTAACTATTCGCGCAATTAGAACATTCCTGGAAAAACTTGACGTGAAGAGATAAACCTCCTTTCTTTTCTTTTGGGAATGATATTATCAGTCCTCTAAATTATGAATAATTTGTATAGATAGGTAAAGTTAGCTACTAGTAGCCAGATACTAGTAGTCAGCTACTTGTTCAGGTAAAGTTAGGTACTAGTAGCCAGCTACTAGTAGCCAGCTACTTGTTCAGGTAAAGTTAGCTTCTAGTAGCCAGCTACTAGTAGCCAGCTACTTGAGCTGGTAAAATTGGTTATTTGTAGCCAGCTGTTGGTAGCCACCTTCTAGAAAGCAGTCACTTGTAAAGGAAAATCTAGCAATTCGTGCCCATCGACCAATGTATAGGTAATTAAAATGGAGGTTTTTATAAGTTTCCTAGCGGTACAAGTAGCTGGCGAACCAAATGCTTTTCTTCCATCCAGAATACTATATAAATGCACCAGAAAAATCAAAATCAAATAATTTCCTGTATTAAAGGGTCAAGCTACGAGATCTGTCAATAGGATTTTTTTTCATATTTGTTTTCAATTACGGATTCAAAATGTACAAGTAGCTGACGAGATAAAGACAGACATTTCAAAATATTTCAAAGAATCACATTCACTTTACTACGGAGAAATTGAAAATATCATTTTCAATTCATTTTTAATTATTAAAGGGGCCAGCTACTCGTCATGAAAATGCGGATATCTTTTAAATTTACTTAGAAAGGAATTCAAAGGTACAAGTAGCTGGCGAGTCTAAGGGATGTTTTTGTACACCAAAAAGATTTGTTGAAAATTTTTGAAAAATCTCTATTAATCTCGCAAGCTACTTGTACATTTGAAATCATTACTTCGAAGAACAGTTGTACAGTTTTCAAATCAAATAGTTGTCCCCTTTAATAACCGGAAATGATTCAATTTTGATTTTTCTTATACATTCATAGTATCTTTTATTCAAAACAAGCATTTAATTTCAAAATTGGCTCTTAGGCTCGCCAGCTACTTGTACCTTTTGATTTCACTCTAAGTAAAATTGAAAAATATCCGCATTTTCCTGATGGAGTAGCTGGCCCAATTAAATGATAAGAACGGAATGATCTTGATACCTTTAACTTCCCCTATATATTCTCAATATAATGCGTTCAAATATTTTGAAATATCTCTCTAAATCTAGCCAGCTATTGGTACATTTTAAATCATGATTTCGCTAAAGTGCAAAGTTGTCCCATTTTCAGATCAAGTAGCTGGCCCCTTTAATAACCGGAAATGTTTCCATCTTCAGTTTTCTCGTGCATTTATACTCTTTTTTTTTTCAAAACGAGCATTGAATGTCAAAAATCGCTCTTAGGCTCGCCAGCTACTTGTACCTTTTGATTTCACTCTAAGTAAATTTAAAAGATATCCGCATTTTCATGACAAGTAGCTGCCCCCTTTAATGAATAAGAATGGATTGATTTTAATATCTTTAGTTTCTCCTAAGTATCCTCAATGTGATTCGTTAAATTAGTTTAAAATATATCTCTCTATATTTAGGCAGGTACTTATACGTTTTTAATCATGATTTTGCAAAAAGTGGAAAGGTGTCCCATTTTCAGATCAAGTAGCTGGCCCCTTTAATAACCGGAAATGTTTCAATTTAGAGTTTTCTCATGCATTTATAGTAATCTTTATTCAAAACAAGCATTCAATGTCAAAAATCTCTCTTAGGCTCGCCAGCTACTTGTACCTTTTGATTTCACTCTAAGTAAAATTAAAAAATATCCGCATATTCATGACGAGTAGCTGGGCCCCTAAAATGAATAAGAATGGATTGATTTTGATATTTTTAATTTCTCCTACGTATCCTCAATATGATTTGTTGAAATATTTTGAAAAATCTCTCTAAATCTAGCCAGCTACTTGTACATTTTAAATCATAATTTTGCATAAGTGAAAAGTTGTCCCATTTTCAGATCAAGTAGCTGGCCCCTTTTATAACCCGAGCCTAAGAGGGACTTATGTAATTAAATTATGGTTTTAAATAGAGTAGACTATAAAGGCGTTAGAAAACTCAAAATTGAATCATTTCCGGTTACTAAAGGGGCCAGCTACTCGTCGTGAAAATTAGGACATTTTTCAATTTCACTCAGAGAGGAATTCAAAGGTACAAGTAGCTGGCGAGTCTACGAGCTGTTTTTAAAATTAAATGCTTGTTTTACATAAAGGGGATGATAAATGCACTAAAATAGTCAAAATTTAAGCATTTCCAGCTATTAAAGGGGCCAGGTACTGATTTGAAAACTGGACAACTTTGCTGTTTTTCGAAGAAATGATTTCAAATGTACAAGTAGCTGGCGAGCCTAAGAGGGACTTTTTTAATTAAATGCTTGTTTTAAATAGAGTAGACTATAAAGGCGTCCGAAAACTCAAAGTTGAAGCATTTCCGGTTATTAAAGGGGCAGGTACTTAATATGAAAACGGGACAATTTTGCACTTTTGCGAAATGATGATTTAAAATGTAGAAGTAGCTGGTTAGACTTAGAGAGACTTTTCAAAACATTTCAACAAATAATATTGTAGTTACTTAGGAGAAATTAAAGATATCAAAATCAATCCATTTTTATTCATTAAAGGGGGCAGCTACTTGTCATGAAAATGCGGATATTTTTCAATTTTACTTCAAGTGAAATCAAAAAGTAAAAAGTAGCTAGCAGGCCAATGAGCGATTTTTGAAATAAATGGCCTACCTTTCATATGGAGGTCGAATGATAATTCGACACCAGCTTACTCTGTTGTTGGTCTGCAAAACTTTTAAATCATGATTTTGTAAAAGTGCAGAGTTGTCCCATTTTCAGATCAAGTAGCTGGCCCATTTAATAACCGGAAATGTCTCAATTTTGAGTTTTCTCATGCCTTTATAGTCTCTTTTATTCAAAACGAGCATTCAGTTTCAAAAATCGCTCTTAGGCTCGCCAGCTATTTGTACCTTTTTCATTTCACTTGAAGTAAAATTTAAAAAATATCCGCATTTTTTATGACGAGTAGCTGGTCCCTTTAATGAATAAGAATGGATTAGTTTTGATACTTTTAATTTCTCCTACGTATCCTTAATATGATTCAGTGAAATATTTTGAAAGATTTCTCTAAATCATGCCAGCTACTTGTACATTTTAAATCATGATTTTGCAAAAGTGGAAAGTTGTCCCATTTTCAGATCAAGTAGCTGGCCCCTTTATTAACCGGAAATGATTCAATTTTGAATTTTCTCGTGCATTTATAGTCTCTTTTATTCAAAACGAGCATTGAATGTCAAAAATCGCTCTTAGGCTCGCCAGCTACTTGTACCTTTTGATTTCACTCTAAGTAAAATTGAAAAATATCTGCATTTTCATGACTAGCTGGCCCCTTTACTGAATAAGAATGGATTGATTTTGATATCTTTAATTTCTCCTAAGTATCCTTAATATGATTCGTTGAAATATTTTGAAAAATCTCTCCAAATCTCGCTAGCTACTTGAACATTTTAAATCATTATTTCGCAAACGTGCAAAGTTGTCCCATTTTCAAATCAGTAGCTGGCCCCTTTAATAGCTGGAAATGCTTCAATTTCGCGTTTTCTCGTGCATTTATACTCTCTTTTATTCAATACGAGGATTCAATTTCAAAAATCGCTGTTAGGCTCGCCAGCTAACTGTGCCTTTTGATTTCACTCTAAGTAAAATTGAAAAATATCCGCATTTTCATGACGAGTAGCTTGCCCCTTAAATGATAAGAATGGATTGGTTTTGATATTTTTAATTTCCCCTAAATATTCTCAATATGATTTGTTGAAATATTTTGAAAAATCTCTCTAAATCTAGTCAGCTCCTTGAACATTTTAAAGCATGATTTAGCAAAAGTGAAAAGTTGTCCCATTTTCACATCAAGTAGCTGTCCCCTTTAATAACCCAAAATGTTTCAATTTCGAGTTTTCTCGTGCATTTATATTCCCTTTTGTTCAATACGAGCATTCAGTTTCAAAACTGACTCTTAGGCTCGCCAGCTACTTGTACCTTTTGATTTCACTCTAAGTGAAATTGAAATATATCCACATTTTCAAGGATAAGAATAAATTGATTTTGATTTTTTTAATTTCTCCTAAGTGTCCTCAAAATGATTTGTTGAACTATTTTGAAAAATCTCTTTTAAACTCGCTAGCTATTTGTACATTTGAAATCATTACTTCGAAGAACAGCAAAGTTGTCCAGTTTTCAAATCAAGTAGGTGGCCCCTTTAATAGCTGGAAATGCTTAAATTTTGACTATTTTAGTGCATTTATCACCCCCTTTATGTAAAACAAGCAATCAATTTTAAAAACAGCTCTTAGACTCGCCAGTTACAATTCACGACGAGTAGCTGGCCCCTTTAGTAACCGGAAATGATTCAATTTTGAGTTTTCTTATACATTCATAGTATCTGTTATTCAAAACAAGCATTTAATTTCAACATTGGCTCTTAGACTCGCTAGCTACTTGCACCTTTTGATTTCACTCTAAGTACAATTGAAAAATATCCGCATTTTCCTGACGAGTAGCCTGCCCCTAAAATGAATAAGAATGGATTGATTTTAATATCTTTAAATTCTCCTACGTATCCTCAATATGATTTGTTGAAATATTTTGAAAAATCTCTCTAAATATAGCCAGCTACTTGTACATTTAAAATCATGATTTCGCAAAAGTGCAGTTATCCCATTTTCAGATCTAGTAGCTGGCCCCTTTAATAACCGGAAATGCTCTAATTTGAAGTTTTCTCGTGCATTTATACTCTCTTTTTTTCAATACGAGTATTCAATTTCAAAAATCGCTGTTAGGTTCGCCAGCTACCTGTGCCTTTTGATTTCACTCTAAGTAAAATTGAAAAATATCCGCATTTTCATGACGAGTAGCTGGCCCCTTAAGTGGATAAGAATGGATTGATTTTAATATTTTTAATTTCTCCTAAGTGTCCCCACAAACATTTGTTGAAATATTTGAAAAATCTTCTTTAATCTCGCAAGCTACTTGTACATTTGAAATCATTACTTCGAAGAACAGCAAAGTTGTACAGTTTTCAAAACAAGTAGCTGGCCCCTTTCATAACCGGAAATGATTCAACTTTGAATTTTCTTATACATTCATAGTATCTGTTTTTCAAAACAAGCATTTAATTTCAAAATTGGCTCATAGGCTCGCCAGCTACTTGTACCTTTTGATTTCACTCTAAGTAAAATTGAAAAATATCCTGACGAGTAGCTGGGCCCTTTAAACGATAAGAATGGATTGATTTTGATATCTGTAGTTTCCCCTAAATATCTTCAATATGATTTGTTGAAATATTTTGAAAAATCACTCTAAATTTAGCCAGCTACTTGTACATTTGAAATTATGATTTCGAAAAACAGCAAAGATGTCCCGTTTTTAAATCAGTAGCTGGCCCCTTAAATAATAGGAAATGATTCAATTTTGAGTTTTCTCATACATTTATGGTCTCAGTTATCCAAAACAAGCATTTAATTTCAAAATTCACTCTTAGGCTCTCCAGCTACTTGTACCTTTTGATTTCACACTAAGTATAATTGAAAAATATCCGCATTTTCCTGACAAGTAGCTGCCCCCTTTAATGAATAAAAATGGATTGATTTTGATATCTTTAATTTTTCCTAAGTATCCTCAATATGATTCATTGAAATATTTTGAAAAATCTCTCTAAATCTAGCCAGCTACTTGTACATTTTAAATCATCATTTCGCAAAAGTGCAAAATTGTCCCGTTTTCGTATCAAGTAGCTGGTCCCTTTAATAACTGGAAATGCTTCAATTTTGAGTTTTCTGACGCATTAATGGTCTGCTTTATTCAAAACAAGCACTTAATTACAAAAACAGCTCTTAGACTCGCCAGCTACTTGTACCTTTGAATTCATTTCTAAGTGAAATTGAAAAATGTCCCAATTTTCATGACGAGTAATTGGCCCCTTTAATAATTAAAAATGAATTGAAAATGATATTTTGAATTTTTCCGTAGTACAGTGAATGTGATTTTTTGAAATATTTTGAAATGTCTGTCTTAATCTCGTCAGCTACTTGTACATTTTGAATCCGTAATTGAAAACAAATGTGAAAAAAATTCCTATTGACAGATCTCGTAGCTTGACCCTTTAATACAGGAAATTATTTAATTTTGATTTTTCTGATGCATTTATATAGTATTCTGGATGGAAGAAAAGGATTTTCTTTAAAGTGTCGACATTTGGTTGGCCAGGTACTTGTACCTTTAGGAAACTAATAACAACCTCCATTTTAATTACCTATACATTGGTCGCTAGGCACGAACTGCCAGATTTTCCTTTACAAGTGACTGCTTACTTCAATACTTCAATATCTTTATTCAAGTATTTAGGCCTCTGGCCCATATACATTTACAAAATATACAATTTTTGTACAATGAGTGACATATTCATAATAAATGAAATTAAAGTTTAGTTTACTTTTTTTTTTTGTTTATCGTCCATTGTGTGTTTGAGTAGGTGTTTGTAGCATGATTGTAACATGACTGACGGTTGGAACAGATCTAGACCAAAACACACGGATATGCAGTCTTATCTAGGTCTGTTCAAACTGTAAATGAGAATTTTACTCCATGAAAAATCGCAATCAAGGTTAAGGTAAACATATAACATCTAATGCTTTTGATCAGAGGAAAAGAAAAAAAGAGAAGAAAACCATCACGACCAAAGCATAATATAGAAATATTACTATCAATAATATTTGTTCATGAACTCATGGCCGCGAGAATAATACATTTACTGCATGCTCCTTTGATTTAAAACTTATGTAGCAGACAGTGGCGTTTCATCAAGGTGGTTTGCAAAGAAAACATAACATCTGAATGAGTTTATTTCTAAAACCAGTACCGTATCAGTGTTGAAAACATTGTGATATATGAAAAGACTCAATCGAAGATTACCATGAAAACAGGATCAAAATAACAATATCTATTTCTTAACCCACTGCTGGGCATTACTACTTTTCATGCTACCACATACAAACGTATTTGAAAACATTGGGACAAATAGGGCTTCAAAACCACATTTGTGTTTCTCTAAGTTACAACTTTTGAAAATATTGTGTCTGAAGATAACATTGCAACATAAGGCTACAATTAAGCATAATAACAATTAACAATCTTTATCTGAACACCAATTAGCAACTTCTCAATTTTTAAGCTCCTGCAGTTAAAAACTCTTGAGAAAATTGTGACATGCGGTTGTAATACACCCACAGCCTATTATTGAAAAAAAAGAAAACATAATATCTACTGACAATGTTCTTAAACCAATTAATATGTGAGCATATTTACAATACTCAGATAGTTGAAGACTTTAAAACATTGTGACAGAAGATTCTAATACAACCAAACGTTAGCATTAAAAAGAAATACACAATGTCTGCCTACAAGTTTGATAAACTCTTTAATATTTCAGTATCATTGTAATACTCAGCTAGTTGACAGCTTTGAAAACACTGTGACAGAAGTTTGTTATTCGAAAGATTAACACAAAAAAGTAATATCAAAACTATGTTCGTCTTAACCTTTTGGAAACATTCTGACGAAAGATAGATTCTTAACCCTTATCCTGCCAAATAACTCAAATGAAACTTTCGAGCCGATTGTAAAAACCCAAGCAATGATATTTCAAACTTATTTTATGTAGAGAGATATCCTTCTGATCGGACAGTGTAGATCCGAGATCAGACTGCACGTTCTGTGCAGTCTGATCCTAATCCACACAGCCCGCCTAAGGTCAGTGAGTAGCGCTTAGCAGCCTAGGGGTTAAGAGGTTGGCAAAGAAACATAGTAGTTTCAACGTTATATGTAACATTGCTGCTAAAATATAACAGTGTTTACTTCTGCAGTTTGTAGATTTGGGAGAAAAAGAATTGACATCACTCAATTAACACATCTACATTGACACATAAAACTATACACAAACCTCACTTATATACACATTACAATTTATATTTGAAATAGGTATAAGGAAAATGAAAAAAAAAAAACAAAAATATTGTGACAAAAGATATCACTTTATATAAACGTTGGCATAAAAATGGTACAACGATCCTTTATGCTCCTTTAGAGCAAAGCTTTTGAAAACATTGTGATTTTTCATGCTCTTTTACAGGGAAGCTTTTGAAGAACATTATGGCAGATGGTGACATAATAAGGTCGGTATTTTAATGTTCTCGAGGAGGCAAACTTTTGAAAACATTGCGACTTTTCATACTATCTTAGGGGAAGACCTTTAAATAAATTGCGACTTTTCATGCTCCTCTAAATGAAAACCTTTGAAAACATTGCGATAAAAGGTGAAATTATTAACCAAATCTTAGTGCTATTTAGAGCAAAGCTTTTGTAAATATTGCGAATTTTCATGCTCCTTTAGAGTGAAACTTATGAAAACATTGTGGCAAAGGTTGCATTACATACAAAGATTGATATGAGATGGAACCATACATGTTGATATTACTAGAAGGTGGCTACAAGTGGCTGGCTAAAAATAACAAATTTTACCAGCTCAAGTTGCTGGCTACCGGTAGCTGGCTACTAGAAGCTAACTTTACCTGAACAAGTAGCTGGCTACTAGTAGCTGGCTACTAGCAGCTGGCTACTAGTAGCTAACTTTACCTATCTTAATTTGTATTCACTTCTTTTCGGTTAGAAACATAGATAAAATTGTTGGCTGGCAGATGGTAAAATAATTTAAAAAGGTATATACATACTAAATTTTTTCAAATTCTATGGCCTTAAGGGTGATCATCATATAACATGAGATTAACATGTTTGTTTTTAATTTTCAGCTAGTTGTGTACATAAAGTCACTACTGAATCTAAATATAAATGAAATTACTACAAAAGCACATGGTTTGTCATTGGTTATGGCTGTTCTCCTCTGTGGCTAAGACTAAAAAAATGCTAAAATATTACTATAGAGTTAAATAGTAAAAAGCATGATATTGAAAATGAAATTTCTGAAAAATTAGAATTCTGCATAGTTTTTTTTTTGTAAGTAACCAACATTGCAGCAAAGAATTTTTGAAGAAGTTGTTCCATTTGAATGCATATGACCAAAACATTAGTTTTTATAGAAACCAAATGGACTATAAATCTAAGCCACCAACCAACACTCACGCTAATTTTAGATACCAACAGGCACACGAGCTTATTTCAAACACACATAACAACATACCAATACAATGAATTTCGTAGTGACACATCGTATATAAGTTACCCATAACACTTCGCTGCTTTCAGACACCCAATGCGACATACCACACATTCTCCTTCCTGTCCTTACAGTTATCAGGTAATCATTACCACGTAGGCAAAATTCAAAAACCAATCACAGAAAAACCTTTTTTAGACTTTTACATGTACCACTCATACAAACTTCCAACACCCATTACAGAGTATGCTAACTGCAGACAATCATTGTAATACAGGTAAACTTCAGATTCCTATAACCACACAGGTTAACTACTCGCATCTATCCACACAAGCTAACTTTCGGCACCAAAAATCATAGGCTTACTTATGAATCAGACATTCATTACCACAATCGCAAACTTGAGACACCCTTCAACAAAGAAAATGATTTCAGACAACCTTTGCCACACTTGCTCATTTCAGACACCCAGTAAAAAGGCATGCTGAATTTACACATCCCTTCCCAGATATATACCCTCTTTAAGCACCCATTTCTATACATACTTATTTCAACAACTCATTACAAAACATTCTAATTTCAGTCGCCGATTTCCACTCTTAAACATCCATTACAGCTCTGGCTAGCATCAAAAGCCCCCCAGTTGTTACTTCAAACACCTTTTATCCCACATGCTAATTGCAGATACTCATTACCACACATCCTAACGTTAAAAGCAATTGTTTATACGTCCATATGTTAGATATCCATGACTACACTTACTTCAGACACCAATTTACACACATTAGCCCATTGTTGCCCAAGGTTACTTTTAAAACCCCTATTTTGTAGTGTTAATTTAGGACACCTTTTACCATGCCTATGAATCTCATATATACATACGCACACAGACACATACATACATACATATATACATACATACATACATATACACACAGACACACACAGACACACATACATAACTTTTTATTTCTTCCAATTATGAGAAAATACGTACAACATTGAACATGCATAGTAATAAACTATATACAGGTCAAATACGAGCGGAGTAAGAGAAAGAGGGGATAAAGATCGATTTAAAAAAAAAAACTGCAGCTAGCTGTAAGGTTTTGCATTAGATGGTAAAGCTGCCGAATTAGTTAACTTAAAAAAAATCTTATATGTGTGAATGGGATATTTGTGCCCCAAATAATTCAGATGAACTTCTCAGTAACAGGAAAAAAATGGAATATTTGTATCGGGTTTCCCAGACTACAACAGCGGTTGATGTTAGATACTCCTTAATAGCCCATGATTATTTAGGAAAACCAGTACCATAGGTGCTTATCTTACTCGTAGATGCTAACTGTAGAACATGCTTATGTCAGACACCATTTAGCACAATTCGAATTTCAGACACCAACTACAACACATTCTAAATTCAAATAATCCTTAACAGCTTATTTTGGACATCCACTTACATGTACATTAAAGCTGACCCCAGACCTCAGGTATTATCACACATTTTAGCTTCAGGGGCACATTACCACATTTTCTAACGTAAGGGACAACACAAGACTTGTTAATTCCAGACTCTCATGTTCACGTATGCTTATTTCATCAACCTTTTCCACACAGGCTCACTTGAAACACCGAATATTCAATGGAAACTAAAGACACTCATAACCACACATGCAGATCTAACACACTCATTACGACGAATGCTGATTTCAGGCATTACCATATACTCGTATGTTTGTTACCACAAAGGCTGACTTCAAACTCCAGGTACCGTATACACTCACTAAACTCTCATTTTTTATATACAATAACTTCAGCCCATCGTTACCGCATGTCTTTGCTTAAGATCATCGTTACCACATATGTTTGTCACACACGAAAAAAGTCTACTGAAAATGACTGATTGAAAATGATAAAATAAACTGTATAGATTTGTACTGAAATTTCCTTTCAAATTGTATTATGACTGACACAGTTATCTTTTTTTAACTTGACTGCTGTAACTGGTAATGTTTACTTAGTCTGGTACCCACTGGAAATGAAAGCAACAACAATCCTTTTTTTCTGACATTGTTCACCTTTCCATTTCTACAAGGAAAATATCTTTGAAAAAAAAAAAGCTCAAACCTGCTAAAACTCTCCACAATGAAGTATATTTATAACAGTACTTTTTTTTCCCTGTTGATAGCAGATCTTTTTACCACAGTGGATCTGAAAAAGAATTCACAATATGTTTTTACAACCACTGATGTAGCACTAGTAATTGCTTCACAGGCTTTGTATTTTTGGTGCTCATGTTTGTAAATGTATGCCAGTTTCAGAGAAGATATGATTAAGGTAGCAGTTTGTTTTGAATAACTGAAAAACTGCTTGAAGTCTGTAAAACGCTGGTATGTCTATCACATCTATCATAAACTGAATTAGGTGCAAAAATATCTGTGTCAAAGAAAAAGCATGATGTCCTCCTCTTGAGAAAAATTAATTTTAATTATTATAATTCATACGAGATTTCGACGGTACAACCGCCTTCCTCAAGTGTAATCCTGTGTATCACAGTATTACACCCGAGGAAGGCGATTGTACCGTCGAAAGCTCGTGTGAATTATAATAATTTTCTCAAGTGTAATCCTGTGTAGCACAAGATTACACTTGAGGAAGGCGGTTGTACCGTCAAAAGCTCGTGTGAATTATGATAATTAAAATGAAAGATAAAGCATACTAGTAATCATAGAACACAAACGTGACAGAAAAAGTCACTTATGCATGTTAATAGTGAGATTCATTAGTCCATAGATATGACAGATATTTTGCCAGTATACCTTACTCTTGACCTTTCACCACACAGTCCAAAGTTTTAACGGCCCCAAAAGCAAGGACTTATGAAAACGTTGTGGGAAAAGGAGAAAAGCATTTTCTCCTTTTCCACGATGTTTTCTATCCTTTCAAAGATTTGTCGTCTGCAAATGCTTTCAATTTGGACCAGTCCAAAATTATGTCGTTTGGAAACGAGTGAAGTATTTTGGCAATAATGCCGTATATAAGATTGATAATATGAAATAAAGTGGTGGTTTTAAAAAAACTAATGACATTGGAGATGATTTGTTATTTTGTGTGTTTAAGATGCTGTGGCGATTTCATGTACAAAGACCTAAACCCAAAATAGACAAACCAGACGGACTTATTTCGGGATTTACAAGACAAGTTGAAGAACCAACGGAGGCCACTCGACCACCATGTTCCTCGGTGTCTATGGCATTTTCCCTCAATAGTTCCTTTAGTACCAGCACGTCCCGACCTTTAAGAATAAGGAAAGAGTACAGGACCTTGTCGTATGAGGAAAGACAGCGGTTCCACAAAGCCTTGAATGTTTTACATGAGGTAAACAAAAACTATGAGAGCCATGTTCTGGATAAAGAGGATTTAATGCATTTCCGTGCTGTGTGGTACCCAGCAAGTGATCGTGCAATTATGGATCCATAAAATCCATTTTGTATAATAATCAGCTGAATCATGAGGTAGAATGATCCTTTGACATGCAGCGAATTTACGAAATAGCAAAAGGTTTCGGCCCATGATAGTCTGAGCGGACTGTGCAGGCTGACGTGGGTCGATACTTTTTGCAGATGCATTAAGCCCCCTTTTCACAGAGCATGGCTAAATGTATTTATCATTTTTACCACTCATTTTGACTTCGTTATTACCGTTTAAACCTTAAACTGCTAAGCACGACTCACTCGCCTCTTGCGGACAGTGCAGATCAAGATCAGACTGCACAGAACGTGCAGTCTGATCTTGGATCTACACTGTCCGAGAAGGAGATATTATTCCCCAAAAGAAATTTTTGAAATAGCAATATTAGGGCGAACTGAAAATTTCATTTTAGTTATTTAGCAGGAGAAGGGTTAACATAGTAGCAAGCTAAGAAGTAGCTTATAGCAACAATCTACGTTTTTTCCATAGTATTTAACAAGTGTCTTTGAAGTGGGGTTGTGTTTTCTTTACAATTCCCTATATCTAATGAACACTTTCAACGGCGAAGGCGGAAAAAGGGGCATTTGTGGACCGCATAGATCAACATCAGGCTGCATAAGATGTCCATTGTCTCAGTTGAACCAGTCTTTTCCGATCGACGTTCAATTCAAAAGTTTTGAGGACGACAACGTAAACGTACATGTATCTTCAAAAATTGAATTTTGCTTTTGGTTGGTGACCTGCATTTTCTCGTTTTTTCACAATGTCTTTCAAAGCCTTTTTCCACAGGATCATCAAAACTGGTAAAGAGCAAACATGCATGCTTCTTTTAAAGTCAACCTTACAACAAAGACAAATTTTAGATAGCAATAATTACTGAGGCTGTCCTTATTGAACGATTGAATTTAAAATCCTTTGAAACTCAGAAAGAGGGTTATGTTACAGGTTCGACCTAGCAAGCTGATGGTGTATATGCAAGATCAGACTACACTTTCTGTGCAGTCTCATCTTGATTTATGCTGTCCGCAAATGCCTTTTTTTTTTCGTCTTTTGCACGGATATGGGTAATAGAGAAGCCAACAGACTGTATGAGCAGGTGTATTGGACACCGTTACAGCACTGAAATACCAGTTTATGTAGCAGACAAACCAAACCCAATTAATTCAGGTCTGCAGTCAAAGTATTTCAACGCTTTGCACTTAACTCTTTCACTACCGAATAGAAAAAAAAAAACAACAACTCGTTTTCAATGGCAGCAAGTATAGTTCCACAGAAAGATGGAGAGACAGTTTGGTCATAATCTAGAATAGAAGTGTGGACTGTGTAGATCAGATATCAGACTGCACGTTCTGTGCAGTCTGATCTTGATCTACACTGTCCACATAAGGATCCTGTGTCGTCCACAGTAAGGAAAGAGTAAAATGCCTTGAAAACACTTTTGATAAATGGAAAAATTGTCCATAACGTGTCCTAATGTTTTCTAAATTAAGTTACATCCAGTTTTTACACGAATAACTCTCACATCCCTTCTCTCGTCAAATCTCCTTTCCCTCTTTTACACACAATCCCGAGATTTAACGACTCCGAAAGAGACGGCTTTTGATAGCATTGTGGGAAAAAGGACAAATTGCTGGTAACTAGCATTTTCTCCTTTTTCCACATGTTTCCTACCCTATCAAACACAGGATTCTTCATTTTAGCTACGTTTAATTTGACGTCTGCTAATGCATTTAATTTGGTCCAGTCCATAATTTTGTAGCTGATAAAGAATTTAAATAAGAAAGTGTCCAAGCTCTATATGTAAGGTTACGGATTCAAACTTTGAATCTTTGCTTTCAGAAAGGGACAATAGATGCCTTTGCTCAGACATATGCGAACGCCGTTCCGGGGGCATATGGTGGTCCGGCCTTCCTACCATGGCATCGAGCATTTTTAACTCTGTAAGATATCCTGATCCAGCGCTTTCTTCCTTGTCCATAAATGTTTTACATTTAAACGAAAATATGTATTTCGGTCATTCATAAGTGTTAACTCACTGATCTAAGTGATTGCTGGTGCTTGCAAAGTAGAGTACAGGGCTATTTAGTGTCTTTCCAAAGGCCTCTTAAGCGCGGCTGCTGCCAATTGCAGAGATCAAACCTGAAACAACTTGTTTAAAAAAAAAAAAAACGCCATAACCACTGACGTTTCAACAATTTCAAAGTTCACCAAACACTTGCGATCAGCCTACTATCACCTGCAACAGTCTTTCTATTTTGTTTAGTTCACTCTTTACCAGACAACAAAATTTTAGACTCTTCCAAATTGACAGAAATAGGAGGAAACAAATTCAATTAATGCAGTTGAAAAGAGCTTTTTGTTCTCAAACATCACTGGCAAAAGTGTATAGATACTGAAGGGGATTATGTTGAAAAATGCAATATGTCCGCCAAAAGTCAAACCCTTACATATATGGCTCACAAGATACCAACCAGCCCTCGAAGATTAATTCTCGCTACCGCTTAATTAGGAATGTTTCGAAGAAAAAAAAAAACAAAACCTACAACAGTTAATGAATTAATACAGGCAAAAATCAAGGCAAAAACTAACATGTTGCACAAACTATTATTTTCACAACTGCGATGCTCTGTTATTGAAATAAAATACTCGTGATGAGCCGTCTGATCCCAACCATAATTGTGCATTGACCATATTAGGTAAAAAGGGCGGCACTGGTCTTTGTGTAAACAACCTCAGTTGAAAATTCGACAATAAGAGGTGCTTGAGAAAAAAAAGCTCGTCAAGAACTACTTTCTTCATGCCGTGAATTAAAAGAAAAAAAAAAAAAAAAAAAAAACCGCAAATCCTGATGTTAATCTATTGCATTAAATTTTCGTGATTTCAAAAAGCTTGCAAAACGTAAATACAGAAGTGAAAAGAAGCGCACCCTGCACAATTTGTCACGCGAAAGTCCGCGAAAATTTGGAGAGAAACTAAGAAAATGAGACCTAAGAAAGTGAGCCCAAAAGTCGACACTTCGTCAAATTACAAGATTTATTAATCAAACACAATAGGATTTAAAATCAATAAGAGAAGTTAATTTACAAACAGAGATTTCAAATAATGTATCCTCAAATAAAGAAACGTCCATCGATGTTTTTAAATACAATTGTCACGAGATTTTATCCGATCGCTAAAACTAATAACCCAGTCTTTGAAATAAATATGAGCACTTTTCATTTCAAGAATTAGATTTAACTTAGAGTTCTCCAATACTCTAATGGTATTTCCAAAAGGTGATCATTCACACAGGTGCTCTATAAAACTTTCTAGCCCATATGTATAGTGCTGAGGAACTTTGTAGATCAAGAAATCTCTAGAGTTTGAATCATTCATGTGTTACTAATAATATACAAGGTTTTAGTAGCGGAGAAGGTTCCGGGATATTATTTTTTTCTTCTAGATTGTTCTAAATGTGTTTACAATAAAGATTGTGTTTTTTTCAAGGAATTTCATTGATAACACTATAAAACATAATATAAAACATAAAAAAAGGTGAAACACATACAAGAAAATGTAAAAAAAAAATCTTCTATAACACTCCTTTGATGATTGTCAAAATACATTTGATTTAGTTTACAGAAGCGGTTATGGCAAAAACTACCTACGGTGCATCTACCAATTTTGTAAAAATGTTAAGGGCTTTTTATTATAAAGTAGAGTTTAGCGTGCGGTCAAACGGTAATCTTACGAACAAAGTCCGTAACAAAGAAACAAATGAACAAATGCATAGCAGAAATACAGGGACCGGGCACGATTCGAACCTAGAACGCCCCGACGAAAGGCCAATACCATAACCACCGAGCTAAAGAGAATTCTTCCTTACGCAGTTGTTAGGTATTGTATTTAAATCGGGATGAAGCCATGCATGAAGGAGTGGTCTCCCGTAACAGTAACTAGTCAGATTTCTTCGCAAGTAATGCAGGTTTCATTCAAGGCGTTTTACCTTTGTCAACATTTCTGTTCATTTTATTCGTAAACGACACGTATGAAAACATCGTAATACCAGGTGATGATGCTTTTACTATAAAGGACTACAAGATTTTAATACTCCTCTTTGCTGACGATAAAGTTTTGTTATCATTTTCCCCGGATGGTCAACAAAGTCTTTAAAATTAATTACTCTTGAAGCATTAGCGTGTTTATAATAACACAGCAGTGATTATTTAAACAGGATCTCCGCAGAAAAACATACAGTTTTATTATAACGGTAGAAGTTTTAAAGGGACATGAAACTAGATTTCGAATTGCAAAAATTTATAAAATTGTTCGAATTCGGCAGGAAACTTGATTTTGTTCGGATGGATGAAGTTATTTGACTTATCTGTGAAAGAATCACGTTAAAAAACAGGAAAATTATACCCTTTTTCAAGAGAATTCCCTTAATTTTTTCTATAGCGTTAGTAACGCTATAGATCTAAATTTGTAGCACGCGTACATTCTGATTCAAAACACAAATTCGCCCCGAGCTGCTACGCGTCAGCAACATGCAAACAACAATAAGAAACAGGGGGACCTTCAGAATCAAGATGTTTACAATCGGCACATTATTTACATACGATCCCTCCCATCGGTCCAGAGACCGTAAGTGAACCGTATGTTAAAACAAACTGGACGCCATCTTTATTGTAGAGGAAATAGCACTGAAGAAAAGCTTAAAACGCAAGTGCGCAAAAATCGCACTGTGATTGCAAAATAACGAAGATTTCGGTTAAATTGTTTAACCTAAACAATCTGGAAGATCAAGTCGAACGTTGGTAAAAAGAAATACGTTCAGAAAGAGACTGTGCTTTGAAATACTGATTCGTAAGTATGTCGAGGAGGTTTCTCAAAAGTGTTGAATGTATCCAACGTACATCGAAACAAAACTTTTATTTGAAACCGAGTTTGAACTTACGGGACCAAATACCCTACGTATTTTGTAAATTGAGCACGTTATTTACATTTTCCTCCCGTACATGAGTTAAAAATGAAAGTCGTTGAGAGCGGAGATCAAGATCGGCTAGCAGTTACATGCAGTCCGATCATGGTCTACACGTTCTGCGTCTGTCTTTATTTTCGAAAACATATCATTGGTAGATCTATTGATAGACTTAAATTTTTGTTTTGACAGTAAAGTGTACGAGTGCATCAGCATACTATTGGTTAATTTTTCCTCTATAGGGATAGGGTAATCATTTTTTCTTTTCTGCCAGATCTTCAACTGGGCTTTATGACATAAAATTACATAGCAAGTAAAATAACTTTTTGGCAACAAATTCTATGAAGGTGTCACTTTTTGAAGATGTTTTATGTATGTATCTGAAATTTGAGCTGTAAAGTCCTCTATGGCCCAGTGGTGACTGTTTAGAATTTGTAATCTGGATGCACTGCATGGGTTTGAACCTCACCCTAATAGTCCATGTGTGTTTTTATAAGCCCGAAGGGTCGTATTATGTTATGGCTCCGGTCGTCCGTCCGTCCATACGTCCGTCTGTCTGTCTGTCTGTCTGTCCGTCCGTTAGCAATTTCTTGTGCGCACAACTCCTCCTACAGTTTTCATTGGAATAAGTTCAAACTGACCAAAATGAATCTCTATGATGTGTAGTTGTGCATATGACTTTTAGAATTTGGATATCTGCAGGCGTTCTAGATTTTAACCCATTTCACTGACAAGCCCCTTCGGGCATATATGCGCCACTTTGCGAAGCTCTTGTTTGGAAGTGTCATTGCATGACACTGCAGAATACTACATGTATGTAACATTCTCAATTTAGAGAATGGTATTGAACTCAGTATATTTGACATGGAATATATTATGTTATATTGCATAAGTGAGAAGCATAACTTGATAGAAATTGTAAGCATTTGCGGACAACAAATAAAATATGTCTTGGCTGAATTGATTTTTTCTTTGAATGAGTAGAAAACATTGTGTTAGGAGAAAATGCTATTTACCAGCATTTCCTTTCTTTACCACAATGATTTCAGTTCTCATTCCCCAGGATCTATAAAACACCATTTGATTGGTAAATGATTAATGATTTATTATTCACATTTCATTTTATGATAGAGTAGGATCTGATGTTTCAACATAAGACCTGGAAGATTTTTATCACTGATTATGACCCAGATGATACAACATGCCATCCTTAGGACTAAAACACTTCACTTGTGTATGTTTTGAAGCTATTTTCCTTTATGTACATGAATTTTTCCAAACTATATCTAAATGTAGTAATGTAGAAAAGATTCCATGTTAAGTGAAGCCGTGTTTGCAACAGTTTTCTCCAGCACCGGTTTGAAAGGCACATGGATATCGTTTTGGTTTTGTCAATTTACCTGTCCATAAATCTGTCACATTTCTAGAGTTGACGGGTATTTCAAAAATCCTTGAACATTAACTATAATAACAGCTTCACATGTAGAACAATCAAGAACATAGCATAAATAAAGTTCAATTCGACCATAAGGAAAGCGCATGAATGAATCAGTACAAAATGTAGTTTATCTCAGTTGAGCGGTTCTCAAGATGTGATTTGTTATTTAGTTAACCCAGGCCCTTTCCCAAATGCCCAAGTTTAAACTTTTCAGATTTGAAAACCTCATCAGACGACAAATTCAGCAATGGAAGCAATTTACACAAGTTCTCTGACAGTGTGGAACTCGTTGTGGGAAAAAAAGAAATTGCTGGTTACCAGCATTTTTCCTTTCCCACTATCTTTTTGAATGGTTCCTTTCTCAGGGCCTTTAAAACTTGCATTGTTTGGTAAAACGCTCCATGATGGCTGTTAGTATTGTTGCATGGGATAGCGCAGGTACTGGAAAAAACCCATCCTAAGTTATGCCTTGTTCTTAAAATTGCTTGGTGTATAACACCACCACATGGAACCTCAGTTTGTTGTCTCATCCAAAAGACTATTAGTAATTTTAGACGGCCATGGAAATCAGATCCACACCCTCAGCCGACCCGAAACATGATGTGTACAAGTCCTTCGCTCTACCAATTGAGCTATGCGGGCTGGTCAACAAAAAGAGAAGTGGGGGAAAGTAACTATGCCATATAAGTGCAAAATCAGATGAAATTCATCCCAATAAACTTAATATCCAGGACCAAAACTTTATATTTTTATCTAGAAAATTTCTTTTTTTAACAATGAGGTACTGAAGAACTCTTTAAAAGCTGTGAGTTACTGCTGTGTTAGACCTGTGAAGGAGACCAAGAAATATGCCTATTTTCCAGAGTTGCTCACTGGGATTGCAATGGAGTATGTAACAGGGGTGAAAACATTAACTTCAAAGGTTCAGACGGAAGCAAATCACCCAAAGAGAATCGCACTAACTATTGCATCGCAACCACCACAAACTGTAGAATTAAGAGGGAAACAAATTCGAAGAGCAAAGGGAAAAGTGATTGTGGATGACTGACGGTCTTGATTATTGTACTGGAAACGGCAGGACTTTATATTGCGATGAGTGTTACATTCAGTTTTCTTAGACATTATACTTCTAGAACGTAGGTCTTTGTCATTTGAACATCCTAATGATCATGGGCTATACCTCTTTACCAAATGATAAAGCTTTGGACTTGTCCAAATTGAAAGCCTTTGCAGACGACAACATAAACATGACTCAATAATTGAAATTTGTTTGTGGAAGGGTAAAAACATTTTGGGATTAGGAGAAAATGCTAGTTACAGGTATTACCAGCGTTTTCTCCTTTTCTCACAGTGTTTTCAAAAGGGATTGTGTGGTAAATGATTAAAAAGATTGCAGTGAAAGTTACATGCAGCGGTTGGATCAAAAGAGACAACCATCCCTTTAGTCTAAATATCTTTTAGTGTCTAGTTCTTTTAAAATGGTAAGCAGTGGAGGATCATCCTTTTTGTGACTAGTTTCACCCTTTACCAGTATTCCCATGTTTAAATGACCCTGAGGAAGAAGGCTTTTGAAAACATTTTGAGAAAAAGAGAAAATGCTGGTAACTAGCATTTTCTTCTTTTCCCACTAGGTTTTCTACTCTTTCAATAATTAATTCCAACATCTTGAAAACATTTTATTTGTTATATGCAAATGCGTCCAACTTGGACATGTCCAAAATTTTGTTGCTTGGTAAAGAGTTAAATTATTAGTATATTCTGATTATGGAAAGTCCCCGTGTGCTTCACCATTTAATTTACTTATTTATGTTTCAGCAGCTGCACATTATCAACCTATTACACCTTGAAATATAAATTGTTGTACATGACTTGGAAAATTACTAATGAACGACAGGAATTGGTTTAACTTTATTCATGCACAAAGAAAATCATTGCTGCAGTGTTGATTACGAGCAACTTATCCATTTGCATCAATGTTTTCTAGCGAGGTTTGCTTGACATAAAGGATTGACCAAACAAGCCTTTATTCCAAAGACCCTTGAGAAAAAAGGCTTTAATATTTTGGATTCGACCAAATTCAAAGCATTTGCAGACAACAGATTAATTAAAGCTCAAATTATGTCTGTCTTTGATTGGGTAGAAAACATTGTGGGCAAAGGAGAAATTGTGGTTACCAGCATTTTCTTGCTTTCCCACAATGCCTCCAAAAGTTCTCCCCCTCAGGTTCATTAAGAGTTGGAATTCTTGGTAAAGAGTGTGATAACTTAGTAACATACAGGACTCGAAATCCATAAGTCGTCGGGTTGATTTTTGGCTGCTCAGTCAAGTTCTTCTCCAAAGACTTATGGCAGTAATTGTGACATGATCTATTCCTCTGTCAGCCTTGCATGATGCTAGTGTGGGAAAGCTTCCAGTGGCTTGGAAATAATGTAATGCAAAGAACTGGTTACAAAAACTGTGGGAAAGCACGGATAGGTGTACTGGTTGATGCTATACAACTTACATAAGGTTGAATATGTGGTGTTAAACACACAGACACACCCAAACAAACAAAAAAAAAAAAAAACATAAGCATATTTATAGATTTTTTTTTCCTTTATTTCTCTGATTGGAAAAGATGTAGAAGCATATGAGTCATGCTCTGGCAAATGGTTGCTTAATGCATCTCCGTAATCCATCATACCAAACAAGCATCACATTCTTATGGATCAATAATAGCCACTTTTTTTAACAACCGACTTAATCACGAGGCAGACCGGTCATTGGACATACAGAAAATTGTCATATAGCGAAAAGTTTCGGCCCAGGTCAGCCTGTGTTTATATCTAAACCAATGATTGTGATGAACAATTTTCAAGAAAGCATTTTTGATAAGTTTTTTTTTTTCTTACTTACTGGTCTTATGCAAACACAGAAGTTAGGTGTCATTCCACATTACAGCTTGTCTTCATCTCTGTCAATTCCTGGACATATGCACCAACTTGGCACAGCCTGGCCTGGTTCTGGGTCCTCAGGTGTTTGCTGCAATTACAACATATTTTTTAACTGCAAATGTGGTTAACTCTGTACCAAACGACAAAATTTTAGACTGGTCCAAATTGAAAGCACTTGCAGACGACAAAATAAACGCAACTCAAAAATTGAAATTTGTTTCCAGCAGGGTAGAAACATTGTGGGAAAAGGAGAAAATGCTGGTTACCAGCATTTTCTCTTTTTCCCACAACGTTTTCAAAAGCCTTCTATCTCAGGGTCGTAAAGACCAGTGGTTGTTTGGTAAAGGGTTAAGATGCAGAAAAATGACCTCACTGTTCTGAAACTGCAATACTTTGTTACAACACTGAGTGATAATTGAAGTGCTTTACGCAACTTTCACCAGTTATATCATATCGAAAATTCATTCATATATGTAACAGGTTTCACGAATAACACGCGTATGTTAACCTTCAATATTAATTGATTAGACAAGGAGCAGGATCCGTTTATAAAACTTCATTGAGTAAACGGATTGTTAACAGTTTGGAGAGGCGACCAGTCAAAAAGTAACATCGCCTTTGGGGACAGTTATCTGTACTAGTCAAAAGGGCAGTGTACCCCAAGATTCAGTCGTTGTTATACAAAATGGATTTTTACAGATCGATGATTAGATATGTATGATGGCTTGCTAGGTATGATGTATCACGGAGATGCATTAAGCCTCTTTTCGCAAGAGCATGGCTCAATCATAAAGCGTTTGAGACGACCCCGCCACCTACTACTAATTGCATTCTACGGCAATAAAGACCGAAAATAATATACTTATGTCCTTAGGTGGCTATGATGTGTTTAATTATGATTAGATGCACGAGACACTGAATTCTAAAAAGGAAAACAATGCAATCACTTACCTCGACACTTTATATAAGGTGAGTCCGTCATTTTGTTTGTTTGGATGTCATCTTTCCTACGATCACGTGACCTCAAACACATACCGATGACGTTATTTGATCACGTGATAATTACAGAGAACCCCGCTCTATTCAAAAACAGAATCGGCTTCGACTCGAGGATGAAAACTGTTTTTCCACCCAATAATTACATTTTTTTCTTGAGTTTCGTGATTGTGAATAGTGTCACTATGTAATGGTGTCCTCGAAAAGGAGAAAATATAAATGTACAACAGGTTTTTTCGTCAAAATAGTTTCATGTCCCTTTAACAATGTTTCCTAATTTTCCTACTTACATGTAGGTGGAGCCTTATCGTGCAACGGAAGTTCCTACCAAGCACAAAAGTCTTTATCAGAACAAGCTAATAGAGCAATTAATTCTTTGTACGCTCTTTTTAATATAATAGAATTTGGTATCAGGGATAAGCTAAAGTGATTTGATTCTATGATAAGTCAAGTATTGTTTTATGGTTCTAAAGTAAGGAGTTTTCATAAACCACCTGACGAAGAGAAAGTAGATTTAAAACTTATGACAAACCTTCTCCGGCGTTTAAACCCCGGCTATTTTTGGAGGGTTTGGCCGTTTTCCGCTATAGGTTATACAAAAAGTTAGAATTATTAATTACTGGTTTAAAATTGTCCAGTCTCCAGACAGCTTAAAGAACAGAACAGAACATCGTTTATTTGACAAAAACTACTAAAGACGATTGCTATATTTTTTCTGACAATAGATTTTCTCATGGTTTTTTTTTTTATATATATTTTGGGAAATATTGTATATAAGGATGAAAGAAACAATAAAAGACATGATTCATCGTCCATGTAGTTTAATATGTGGTTCTTAAGATGCTAGGGGTTATAGTATTCTAGGCAGAAAAAGTATTGCACCTATGGTTGACTTAAAACATGCAAAATTAACCGTTTCATGAGCTGTGACAGACAATCAAAGCCCTTTTTAAGTGAGCTTATGTTATATGTATAAAAAACAAATGAAATAGAATCCCATTCAATGAACTTAATAACACTTTTTGTCTAATAATGGAGTAAAACTGGCCAAGTCCAAATGTCAAAAAATGGTTGTTCTTAACACAATTTAAAGAAAACTGTACATCAATTTTTTATAAAACTTATATGGTAAAGACACTTCCATTTGAGTCAATTTCTGTGAAAAAAAAGAGGAACTTTCACTGCACAGTTTCAGAGATATGGGAACTGAAAATGCAGAAAGAGTGACTATAACTCACATGATATCCCCAACTGAAAAAAAGATATCAGCCTTATTCCATAAGAACATGTTATCATATTCACACATGCAATGTGATGAAGTGCAACAATCGACCGACCGATCTTCGGGAACTAGATGTATCCGAAGTATCCGAAACATTCGTAACCGAAATAGTGCAAGTAGGCAACTCCGTAACTTTCTAGTTTCTGCTGAAGTTGAACGATGTTTATTAAAAGTGTCAATGTGTCTCCTTTCTTTCCTAGATGTAGTGAACTTCCCTATAGAATCCCTTATATTGAATTATTTTTTTGCAAAGATCAACGAAAGCGGTAAAAATACTATGCGCAGTAATGTGCACATTAAAAGCTACCGCAAATACCATTAATGTTTAAACTTTTGTATAGATGTACTATTTCTGGAAAATAGGAGCAGGTAATATTAAGCAGTTATGGTGTAACCTTGGTTTTCAATACTTTTGGTGCATATAAGTTACTTGATACAGCAGAGGGACTTGAGTCACGGATCACCCGAGGTTTGCCAAATGATATCTGCTGTGACACAGCGAATATACGACTGGTATTTACAACAGCATTTTGGAGTAATCCAAGCGTCTAGCAAACTTATTTCTTACACACTGTTTAAAAAGAATTTCTTATTTAAACATTATTTAACCTGTGTTTTTAATTCAAAGCACAGACAGGCACTATGTAATTTGAGATTCTCTGATCACAACTTGGCTATAGAGGTTGGACGTCGTTATGGTATTCACGTAATATAAGAGTATGCATAAAATGTAATATGAGTGCCGTCGAAGACGAGTAACATTTCGTTGTAGTTTGTCCTTGTTATCGCCAACTGAGGTCTGAAATCAGTCCCAAGTATTAGCATCGATGGCCTACACTTGTTATCCAGTTCATCGACTGCACTGCTTAGTAAATTTGTTAAATTCGTTTATATTGCTTTAAAGATACCCTTTTACTCGTTGGTTGTATATAACCAATTCCGTCGATATTTTATCAAACTATAGTCATTTTTGTGGCTTCATGACAAATATTACACTTGGCAGTTGCGAGATTACATAGATTATGGCGGATTAAAAAAATGTAATTTTGGACAAATTCAAATTCAAATAGTTTATTCAGAATACATAAAGCCACCGGCCCAAAATACAAAAAAAAAAAAAAAAAATCAGAAATGTCATATATTTAGAGTGACTTTTAGATAATAACATAATATGCACTATAACTTTAGAGTATCGATGGTTGTTAAATATTTTCTGATGTCAGGGGATAGTTTGTGTAAGTTGTCTAAGTATTTATACATCCTATATAATATATTACAACACTTACTTGATTATGGCATTGATTCGTACAAAAGGTATACTTGTAAAAAGAGGCTTTTGTGGAAGGCATAGATCAAGATCAGACCGCACAGAACCCGCATTCCGATCCTGAATCCATACCGTGCGCTTGCACGCTTGCAAAGCTCCTATCCACTCGTTTAATCGAGGATACCGCATGATGCTTGTCACCTGAATGTGTAAGACCTTCGCCTTGCATATTCACGTAGCTGGCAAGAAAGTTGAGTCGATATACACCATACAGTACTTCTGTCGCAACAATCTATGTCACAAAAACCCGACAGCACTTTACTCGAGGATGTCAGAATTTTATATCAAGAGTGCAGTGAAATGATTTTAAAGACAGTAGAAATTTAAATTTTGTATGTGCACATTAGTATTTAGTGTTTTTAGATTGCTGAAAGAAGGGGAAAAGAAATGATTCTACAAACAGACGAGTGCCCCATTTCCTGTGTTGAAACAACAAGTGGTCCAGCAGTTTTTAGATGGAGGGGGTGCAAATGACTCTACTGATACACGCCCCCATCGTTTATAATTTTGACCTAGCGTAATTTTCTCCCGGCCAAGATTCATTTCAAGTCACAAATCTGAAACTTCTTCTCATAGATATTGCTAATTTATTAATTTTAACACATTTTTACATTTTCCTAAAATGAGTAGATGGTGAACTTTAAATCTGCGCCAAACCTTATTGGCTTGCAACACGCAAAAAGGGGCATTCGGACATTTGCATAAAGTGTCGTCTCGGATCAGCCTGCGCAGTCCGCGCAGGCTAATCCGAGACGGCACTTTACGACTACATTAGATTTTGCACTACGGTAGACTTGCGCAAAACAGAAAATTACATGAAAACGGAAAGTGTTGTTTCGGATTAGCCTGCGCGGACTGCGCAGGCTGCTCCGAGACAACACTTTACGCAAATGTCCGAATGCCTCTTTTCGCGTGTTGCAGGCCATATTGAAAATTACATGGAAATGATTGTGCTGATACAAGTATTTTCTCTGTTTTACTTGTTCATTGTACTTTTCTAGTAACTGGCAATGTACGACCTATTATTCATGTTCTACCTTTCACAAGGCAACCTTAAGATAAAAAATGACAAAAATATTTTTGCCAAATAAAGGATTTGACATGACGACTAAGTGTTGGTACAAAGTGCTTAACTTTTTCAGCGCCAAATATACATATGTATAGACTCGATCTTTTTCGATGCCTGAGACTCAGACGGATTTTTGTCTCATAGGCTTGACTAGACAAGCGGACGGAATAGATACAAAATCAGACTGCGGGTTCTATGCAGTCTGATCTTGATCTATGCCGTCCGCAAAAGTCCATGCTTACGCCCATGGCGCCGAAAGGGTTAAAATAAGATTTCAATGTTATGACTTATACAATAACCCAAATAAGCGACCGTAGGAGAGAAGGCTTTTGAAAGCATTGTGGGAAAAGGATGAACTGCTGGTAACCACTATTTTCTCCTTTTTTCACAATGTTTTTTACCCTTTCATAGACGAATCCTGTCGTTTAAGGCATGTTTCATTCGTCGTCTGAAAATGCTGTCAGTTTGGATGAGTCTAAAATTTTGTCGTCAGGTAAAAAGGTATATATCAATTAGATCAGAACTTTACAGGTTTGAAGACGCCCTACAAGAAGTTGACCCCTCGGTGACCTTGCCCTACTGGGACAGCACGATCGACTATTGTATGGATAATCCAACCGCATCTATTTTGTGGACCCCTTCGTACCTTGGAAACGGTGATGGCCAAGTTGTTACAGGTATTAGACCCATAAATCGATGGCTTTGGCCGTGTTCACCAACCAGACTAAATATTGTTCTAATTGCAAGTCTGGCGGTAATACTAATTTCAAAGTGGCAAAATTTCACTACGTGGTTTGGCCAACCAGAGATTTCCTTTTCTTCTAGATTAAGAATTAGGGTAATAATGATATTTACAATAGTGTGCTGACAACGAGTCAAGTATGAAAAGATAGGAAAGAGAATTATAAAGGGAAAAAAATCATGGTAGATCTATTACCTTGTATGGCAAAGCCTCTTGGGTATTTTTTCTACATTGCACTATGGTTTGGATACTGCTAATTGGAATTTCTCGTAATCAAACCTCTCATCGATATGTTGGATTATATTCAAATAGTACGATGATGCCTTATTTAATCATTTAAATGCACACGGAATTACTGATTGCAAACTGGCCGACCATCCCGTTATTTAAACATCAAAATCGCACTTTTTACTGGATATACGCGTACGTTACTGCCCATTTTCTGGTCGCAGCAAAAAAAATTTTTTTGTAGTTTTTACTTTTTTCCAGAAAAAAGCCTAGATGAGTTCCTTTAGTATCAGAAAAAAAAAACTTAACACGATATGACCTGTAAGCCATCTATGGTCACGTGGGTTCGGAATGTAAGGCTCTATTTGGTCTTTATCTAACAAAGGATGCTACTGCAATCACACCGACTGTATCGAAGGAAAAAGTATACCTGGAATTAAAATGATGGTTTGTGTGTGATTTAGGACCGTTTGCAAACTGGACGACGAGTAGAGGTTTTCTGACCAGATCCTACGGAAAAGACGGTAACCTGATATCCAGCCACGATGTGCAGAGATTGCTATCGCGCTGTACATATAAGGTGATTGACTAAAGGATTGATTTGTTTTTTTTACTGTTACATTTGTTGTATGGTTCATTTGGTTTTTCGATAGGTTGGTACATTCGTTTGTATATTGTTTGTTTCTTTGTATGTTTGCTCGTTTGTTTGGCTAGTTGGCTGTTCTGTTAGTCTATTTGTTTGTTCCCCGCCCCAACTGCTCCATGATAATGCCTATGACTGGTTACTCCAAACCTCGGAATTGATTTGAGTTATCTGAGAGCGAATGGTAAACACGACCCTGTATAGATATAACGTTACTTATCTACATGTATATAAACGTTTAGAGTATATCACGGTCAAGTTTTGTTTCAGTCATTGAGCTAATCTAGCACATCAAAGGATATAGAGGACATTTGTTTTTTTCGGTGAAAAATCGAAATTTACTTCATCGAGTGAATATCATCGATATAAAGGCTCTTACAAGAGTGTTTATGTATTATCATTTTTATCAAACAAGTTGACTAAATTGTAAGACGCGAGCCTTGGCGAGCCTCGGTAATTTTTTCACTGGTCGTAACCATGGAATATTGAACACTATTCCACCGTTTTTTCTCGATAAACTACCGAAAAGCATAAAACAAACTTTGGTATTATTATTTTTTTTATTTTTCCTAAATGCACATTGTTTACATTCTAGCAAATAAAAGTTATTGTATTGATCTTATGATCTTATGACTCTATGTCCAAGGTTATTGGTTCGAACCTCTCTTCCACAAATCTCTATCAAATGATTCTTGAATGTTATTACAATAGTTAAATAACTAACTTCGGCTGTATTCTACGACCGAAAATACTACCCACTGAAAATCAAAAAGATTCCTTTATCACTATACACCGAGTCCAGATAGCTCAGTGGGTAGCGAACAGGACTTGAGAACAGCAGGTCGCTGGTTCGATCCTCTGCTCGGCCTATTTCTTTCCGGAAATGCATGATAGTCATTGCGACAGATCGTAATGTGCTATTAGTAAATGAACCTCTAGGAGCGCATGGACAGGTAAACTGAGCATTGTTACATAACTGAAGCATGGTTGTAGACACTTCTACAATCCAAACAATCAAACAAAAAAACAAACAAAAACAACAAATTGTTATTCATTTTGATGATTTGTTTACTGAATTACCGTTTGATGATGGAAACACGTGGCGTGCTTGATTAGAGACTCCCGATGCTGCTATAGGAGATAAAACATTCATTTGTAAACATCTTTCAATATATCAATAACGGAAGTGTATGCGATTAAAGTTACCCAACTACTGCGCAGTCGAAATTTTTTTTCTTCTAATGAATATTTTGCATGTCCTAGAACCCTTCTACCAATTAATTCAGTTTATTGTTGCAAAATGGATTTTATGGATCCATAATTATTTGATGATCTGAAGGAGATGCATTAAACCCCATTTTGCCAGAGCATGGCTCATATAATTTAGCCATGCTCTGGCAAAAGGGGGCTTAACGCATCTCCGTGATGCATGATAGCAAGCAAGCGATCACATAATTATTGATCCAAATTAGCCACATTTTTCAACAACCGACTTAATTATGAGGTACACTTGTCCCTGGACATACAGACCAATAGCGAAAAGTTTCGGTCCAGGTCAGCCTGCGCGGACTACGCAGGCTGACCTGGGTCGACACTTTTTGCAGATGCATTAAGCCCCCTTTTCACAAAGCATGGTTCAATTATACGTATACCCGTAACATCTAAGTAGTCTGTCTCCGGGTCTACCGGGTCTTTCTTACACTTTGCAACTTGCCGCTGTCTGGAAAAAGAAACAAAGAACAACAACAAGAGAGCCATTAAGGCCCTTGATGGCTCGCATGTACCTATTCTTTCTATAAACATAGGGTATAGACGCTGAGATTCAAAGTGGCACCAACGATTTATCTTAAATTTGACGGAGTGACCTACCCAAATGGTTGAGTAAATTAAATATTGTATTACTTTCAAATTTAGAAAATTCGTGAAAATAAGACCAAGAATGTTCTTTAAAATGATCAATAAATACAGAGAAAGGTTTCATATGCATTGGCCTGATGATGGGATCTCAGAGAGTTCACACAAGGTTAAGGTTGGAGACGCACTGCACGGTCACTAAAGCCTGAGCACTGCGTATTGACTCGAGCTGACAAGAAAATAAAATGAGCGACCACAGTTGTTTGTTTGTTTGTTTGCTTGCTTTTTGTACAACGTTAGATTGTTTTTTCGCCACGTTTGACAGTATACCAGTTAAATTAGAGAAAAAATCTTATATCAATTGTTCCCAGGGTGAAATCTTACTTAAATCATTCCACCAGGCAAACTTTTATTTGAGTTTGTCCCAAAGGCAAAGCATTAACAATTTTCTTCCGAAGGCCAGGTCTTGGCAATATATTTCCGCCACGCAAGTCCTACCTAAAGTTTTCCCAATGGCGAAATTTGATCTTGATCCTTTTTAATCCTTCACGAAGGCGAGGTCATAACAAAGCTTTTTTGTTTTTTTCGTAAACGAAATCTTACCAAATGCTGCCCTATGGTTAAATCTTACCTAAAGTTTTAGTAAGGACGAGACCGTACCTAAATCTTTCTCTAAACTGATATCATACCTGAATTTTTCCCAAAGGTAATCCACAAAACTGTTATGGAGATAAAATACCGGATCATACGGCGAAGTACTGATGGCAGACATGTCTCCACCCATCCAAGTATGGACGCCGTCATGAAAACTCTCTAATCGGTAGCTATCATTTCCTTTACGCTGAGTAATTTGCTGGAAAAGGAGTAAAGAAGATGGGTAATAACAGAAAGGACTTTAGTTTTCATTGGAGAGGTCATCAGACCTCTCCAACAGTGGTGAGTTTAAAAGGCAGACTGCCACAGAATTCGCTGTCTAAATCCATTTTTCTTGCGAAATTGTTCTGATACACAGTCTGTTTCGTCATGGTTTTGTAAATAAAGCGAAATTAAAACACCGAAACAGGAAATAGACGTGGTTTATTTTTATATGACGAATTTCAGAATAGATTTGTTATATTAATTTGCCATGGTTGCAAATGACCTCTCAAATGATTGTAATTTTTCATTAAGCATAGAAATCTAAGCAGAAGAAAAAATAAGAAGAATTTCGTTAAAAAAGAGAAAGAAGACCTCTGAACACACTCGTCACAACTCGGCCGATTCCGTACCTACATCTAACCCCGCCCGTATAACGGTCGTTTCCATTTGAACTGCGAACCACGTGATCTTATACATGGCGCGCCTCTTTCAGTCGTTTAGCAACGACATAAACAACCTCGATGAAGTTATTCACATCTGTTTATCTGTCGGTGAAAACTTCAATCGGAATTGATAAACCACCTTAAATAATGAATGTACGAACTGTTTTCCAACTCAACTGAAATATAGTTAGAAAGATTTCGATAGAAAATTGAAACTCAGGTTTTCTTTTTTAAGAGGAGCCTTACAATTTTCAGAAAGGTAAACCGGCGTATTTCCGGGTATGTACCGATCTGGTGCATATCAATCCACCAGATACAGCCGAGGGATTCGATGGCTCCCATCACCCGAGGTATGCCGAATGCGCTGAACAAGATCATGCGACTTGAAAACGCGGAAAGAAGGTCAAATGACCGTCTTGTAAAGCATAGAAAGGTTTCTACGCGACGGCTGTTTTACTTGTTTGTTTACATGTACCAAAATATATTGAAATTAAAAGCTAATAAACTATTTGAAAACACTGATACTGACCTCTCCTGGCTTCTTTTGTAAAGAAGCCAACTTGTTCGTCATTCAACTTAGAAAATATAGTAAATCTGCAGACTGGAAGTGATACAAGGCTGATATACATTTAGCCGGAGAATAAGAGACAAAATAAACCCAAGTTTGCTAAGTCTGATACTGGTCCACACTTTCCTCAAAAACATCTACAGTTGTGATTTGCTCTGTGAGGCTCATATTATGTATGACTTGATAAGCCCTACTTTTTAGCGAATTTGTAAAGCAAATCCGCTTACAGTGATTGAACTGGCCTGAACCAAATACATCATGCGTAACGACGCATGCACGCTCATTTTCAGCTTTGAATAGCTGGTCTGTACTATGTTATCGGTCTGATCTGAAACAAATTCTATCGTACACGCTCGCACTCTACTCATTCTACTTTCAGTTTTACCTAGTATAATCTCCCCTCGTTTTTTCACTGTCCTAATTTTTATACAAGCAGAAATCCGCGTCAGATTGATGGATGAAATTGCTACTCCTTAGTAAGTCATAGAAATAGAGAATAGATGGTTGGTGTCTTGGATGGGTTAAATTTATCGGGCAAGGCGGAGGAATTTATCTGGTGAGCCGAAGGCGAACCGGATAAATTTAGGAGCCGAGCCCGATAAACTTAACCGATCCAAGACACCAACCATTTATTCTATTTATCCTGTCACTCACTGCAACGCAACAAAACAAAACAAACAAACGAAAAAAAAAAAACATTGATAAAGACCGTACCTTTAATAAATTTCCGGAGCCAAGCCTGATCGACTTTCCCAATCCAAGACACCAACCGGCTATTTTATTTATCCCTTTTCTCAATTATAATCCAAAATCCGACTAGATTGAACATTTCGCTCGAAAAAAAGCACATATTGACATCTTTCTCACTAGATCTATGACAAACTTTAAAAAATGAAGAACCGTGTTTACAAAACCCTTTGGATATGCAGCTGCAATAATGACGTCATGAATGATATTGGCTACGTCATAATTATTAAACGTGACGTATATCCGGAGAAAAATATTGTGGCGAAGAAGACAATGTGTTTTAACATAACAGACTATTATTTAAACGAGCAAAAGTATTCGCTAGCGATTGATTCATTCATTACGGCAGTAAGACGCTTGGTTGAAAATAGTCCCAGTTAGCAGGTGCGCACTTAGCGGTCATGTGACCAACTGACGGATAACAAAAAAAAAAAAAAAAAAAAATATACGGCACCCTGTTATCGGGTCGAAATTGTAGAAGGTGACAGGATAATAACAGTTACTGCACGTCCTGCTTGGCAGAACAACTTCGACTTTCCTTGCCCTTAGTAACTCCACTACCAAATCACATATACACGTGCTTGCATTACATGTACACCCATTCTCAATAAGCGGGTGCACTGGCAGAAGAAAAAAAATGGAAAATCGATTATTATCAATTGCTTTATTTCATTGAAATTATGAAATTTCAACAATCTGTGTATTTGAAAATTACAATACCGTCATCAAGAAATAAAAGCAAAAAGGTTACTTTTTATGTCAAAATCAACACATGAACATTAATTATTTTGTCAAAAAATATCCGTTACATATTTTTTTAGCTTTAATTTTAGAAGTTATATTGGAAAAATGACAAATATTTTCCTAGAAAACATAGACATTATTATTTGTCGAGGGACTTCTTTCAGTTTCTTGATTGTCATCCTTGTTGTCAAGATCACGTCTGAAATTTGAAGCAATATTCGTTTTTCTGTATAATAATAATGAAGTTCAATTTCAATTACATTCAACTCAGTTATACCTAAGAGTTCTTATGAAAAATATACATTACCTTCAAGAAATATACATAAGCCTGAAGGGTTTTAGTGTTTTGCTCCCTTGGCTTTGATTTTGTTCGTTTTGGATCAGAAAAATCAGAGGATGGGTAGATGTAACGAACATTTCTATCAAATAAGAAAAAAATAAACTTTTTAAGTAACACAGTAAGAACAGTTTTACACAGAAAATACCGTATAAATGTCTTAAACATTGAAAGGGCATATTTCTATTTCGTCAAGTATTCACTCAGATCAAAGTTTATAGATACAACAGCAGATCCTTAATAAAATGTAAAACCCTCAATATGAGTGCTTTTTTGAGTATAGCCATGGTTAAAGTTTGAAAGTAACTTTACAGATCCCCAGGAACGAAATTAACTCTTTAAAAAGTCTACTTGAAAGTCGCTTGAACACTTCAAATCATGAGCTATAAACTAACTTCTAGAAGTATGCAACATGAAAGGTTCGTTACCATAGAAAATAAATGGCTAAATGTTTGTTCTAAAGACTTTCAGTATCGGATTCATTGTGAATGCTTATCGGTCTCTTAACCATAAATACAGAAAATTCATAGTTTAATCATGGTGAAGAGTAAATAGCCGAACTGTGTCATTTTATAGTTTTAGAAGTAACGAACATTTCAAATGCTTAGAACTGTGTTTTCTCTACGATGTAATTTGTTCAATGGCATCTTTATCTTCCTTTGAAATTGAAAATAGTCTCCTTGATTTTTCTGTAGCTACTGGCTCTTTTATTTTTCTAATGATTTCTGAAAATTTAACCCAGACGATATCAGGATGTCGTGGCCACTGGAATAGGTTTTTCTTTGTTTCCATGAAAGAAATTTCTGCTTCCATTTCATCTTCATCAATGGTGACACATTTGCCAATATACCACTTATTACAATATAAAGCAGCAACATAATCGTTCACATTTGGCTTATATTCTATTGATGATGTTGTCTCCATAGTGGAAATTGCTATATCAGTTGCATTGGTATCTTCTGTTGCTTGCCTAGGCTTCTCAACTGACTCCTTTCTCCAAGATTCACAGGTGCTAATATTTGACAGACACGTGTTACAGTAGCAACTGGTCTCTCTCACCGAAACCTCCGATTTGCCGTGACCGATGACTGCATGAATTTTCATAGTCCCAATTACAGGCTTAAGTGTTCTTTTAGCATGTGTAGTGGCTTTTTCTTCACATTCTTCTTTGGCAACATATATAAAACTCACATTTTGAAGATTGCATGACGGTGACTGGGTCCAAGCGAAGAAATCGAGAGCACTTTGAATAGCAGCCTTTCCTGTATTTACTGCCTCATCAGCCATGCGCTTCGCTGTGCCACCTAAGCCGTCACTAGGGCCCTTCCCGTGTCCGCTCTCGAAATAGTTCCATTTGGCATTAATTCCGTGAATTTCTTGGTGATTTGCTACTTCATGAAAAATGAATTTGTTTCGATACTGCGATGTCGGACTATCGGTCCAGTAATGGACTGTTATAACATTTGGACACAAGAGCTTTACTTGTTTCAGGATAGAGTCGATGAATGTAATAACGGTGTTAGAATTATGTGCAAGTTCATCTGATATTATTACAAAACTCTTGTGTTTTAGTTCATCCGAATCTTGTGTCTTAAAGTATACCACAAACGGATGGAGTGTAACACTTGTCTGGTTCCAATATGCAGATTGAATCTCATTCATTGCCTTACAGCTATAGTTCTCGGCGAAATCCATTTGTATAAGAACGTTATCTTTGGGTAAATTTTCTTTCAGCTTTCTTATCTCCTGATACTGAACCTTTACTCTTGTTACGTGAGCAGCAAATTCCTCTACTTGTGCTTCTGTATGATTGACATATTCTTCTTTTGTCATCTGTTGCTCAATTACTTTCATCACCATCTTCTGTTTCCCCTTTTCTATTACTGGAACACGTTTCCATTGGCTTACAACTATGTCATTTATTTCTTTCTCTCGCACTTCACTCAGGAATTGCTCTCTGGACTCAATCATATTATCTCCATTTACAGATACTTGAATGCCCTCTTTTTTTGCAGCTCTCAGTGTCAAAGACATATTTTGGTGCTTTGCACAAAGACATGTCGATCTGCTGATGAACGAGGCAAGCAATATATGTTTCGGGCGTATTCTGCAAAATGATGCCAAGGAAAGTTTACATTCTGGGTTTTCTGAGATGAACTTGTAATGAAGATTTGATAGATAGTCTGTCAGAACCCTTTTCTGTCGCTTTTCTTTGCTATTGCTATCCTTTTTGCAATCTGCTTTTCCTGGCATCACTCTACTGTTATCATCCCTATTCATAAATGTTATAACTTTATCTCTATTTCTCTGTACCTCTCGAAGACGACTGAATTTGGTATTGATTGGTATTTTCTTCTCTATTACTCGGAGCTTATTTCTACTCAAACCGGTTTCTTTGCTTGCCATTTTGATACATTTATACTTTTTCAACATGCGTCCGCCGATCATATTATGCATTAGTGCACGCTGGTTTCTTCGTACTTTGCTTCTTGCTCTTGACATCTCTTCGCAAAGAACGTTGGTGAATAGCAGATGCTTTCTCACTCTACAAGCTTGATCTCTTCTTAAACGCATCCCTTTGATTTGCATCTCTGTCTTTGATCTTGGTGCTTGCTTAGTGGGTTCCTTGTGTTTGGATCTCTGAATGAACCGTTGACTTGTCTTGTACTTTCCTTGCAATGTCTCATACTTTTGCTTCCATTCTTTTATTTCCCTTTTGCATTCCTCCAGGGCATTCTTTAATCTGACACGGGAACCGTTAGCTCGAGCGGGAAAAGCCATTTGTACTTGTAGACGCCTTGGACCATCTTGTCCGGGTACCATCATAGATGACGAACTTTCATACCCACTCGTATTACTTTCAGGCTCATCATTTAAATCTACATTAGCCAGAGCACGTTTTCTTCATCTATATCTCCGCAAGTAATCTCTGTTTTTCTCGTTCCTCTTTAATCTTTCACTTTTACCCAGTTGGCTACTGGGAATGTAAGAGGTCATTCTTCTTTTCCTTTATTTTGCGAGATATTGTTCATTGTTTTTGTGTTTGAGTCTTTGCCGATATGCCTTCTGAATTTCCGCTAGACTTCCGCTATACTTCCCCATTCTGAAAACAAGATAGCAGAAATGTTCGTTACGTCTATCTTTACTGTGATTGTTATCTGAGATCGAAAAGAAACTGACACTTTTATGTATAAATAGGTTACGAAAACAGCTATTGACTTTATCAGATACGAAAACGTTGAATAAAGTATAGACAGGTTTGGTGGCACGGAAAAAAAAGTGGATAATAAATAGAAAAGGGTGGCTATTTTTTTCCATTTTTATCAACGCTTTTCTTTTGCTTTGATTGACATATTTGGTTAAAAGTATTAAAACATTAGATACATTTAAGCGTGCAATCTTATCGAAAATTGGATATTTTGAAAGATCTTGGATTTATAACGGCTTAAGGATAAGACATGTTCGTTACCATATAGTAACGAACATTTCATGTAATTCGTCGCCATTTTTATCTGAAACATGTTGCATGTCACTTACATCATGGTGAATTATTTTTGTTTGGTTCTATATGTTTGGAATCAGACAGAGAACAATAAGGACTGTTTTCATAACAACTAGTGGCGTGACAAAGAAGTAACGTCTTACCTTAAACAATGCTGCAGGGAAAAACAACAAATAAAATCTGTCTTCAAGTCTCAGTGAAACGAACGCCATATTTTTTCGACCGTGGTAACATATGACGTCAATATTATCTTAATTGACGTCATAAAATTTTAAAGGGACACTGCATCATTTTTCTTAACTTTAGATTTCTCGTAACGAAAACGTCAGCCACGAACATGTCAAATTTTAACTTTGCTAGTAATTTTCTTATTTTAAATACAATAAATGCTGATTTAAACTGAATTATTCTAAGATCATACAACATGCCCTATCTTATAATAATATTTTAAAGCAGATATTTGAGCAGTGTTTGAAAAACTCGAGTAAAACGAACATGTCACTTTGATATGAAAAGTCGCGAGACTTCCCCTTTAATGGTTACACGCGAAATGAATCCTTTCCTTTTCAACAGACATTATTATCTCAAGTTTTTGCCCTTATAACAGTCTATCGAGAAACATGCAAAGAAAATGCTGAATCAATTCTCTTTTTGGTTGTCAGCTACTAATCGATAGATTAACGAACATGTCAGCAATTTTGGCGACATCATTTTTAAATGATTCATTGGTCTCTTAAAGAAAATATTAGCAATTAAAAAGAAGCTGGACGTTAATAAACTTGATGTCATCATACAAGTGCTTTGAAAAGGCTATTTTTTTTAACTTAAATCTATACTTTTTCGGCCTTTTTGAACTGTTTAAAATAACATAGTGATGCTCGGCGACAGTAACGAACACGTCAAATTCACTGGTTTAAAATTATTATTTTTTTTCTTTCGATGAACTGTCCCGCATACCTTGTTGCATTGTAGACGGACATGTGCTGATTCTTAAAGTTGACTGATTTTTATCTAGTATCTTACGTAGGTTTATTAAAACATCGGCGACATCGAATGCACCCGCTTATTGAGAATGGGTGGTAATGGAAATCTAATTTTTCATCACATTTGCAGAAAAACGCTTTCAGGATTTTAAGTCTTTGATTTCTAAAGATGCCAATTTACTAATTTTAAGCCTAATATAACCAATTTCGTCGAAATTTTATCAAACTATATAGTCAATCTTGTGGCTTCATTACAAATATTACACCTGGCGGTTGCGAGATTGCATAGATTACGACGGATAGAAAATGTAATTTTGGACTTGGCTCCTATCCATTTGTTTAATCGAGGATATCGCATGATGCTTGTCACCTGACTGTGTACGACCTGCAGGACATATTCATGTAGCTGGCAAGACAGTGAAGTCGAGATACACCACACTGGTCTACCGTTGCAACAATCTATGTCACAAAAAACCCAACAGTAATTTACTCGAGTATGTCGGGATTTGATATCTAGAATACATGATTTTAAAAACAGTAGAAATGTAAATTTCGTATGTGTGCATCAGCATCATTGTTTTTGGATTGCTGAAAAAAGGGGAAAAGATATGATTCTACAAATACACGATTGCTTCATTCGCGTGTTGAAACAACAAGTAGTCTAGCTTTCTATTTTTAGATGGGGTGTGTATAAATGTCTCTAGTGATACACTCCCCCATTGTTAACAATTTTGACCTGAGGTCAATCTCCCGACCAAGATTCATTTCCAGTCACAAATCTGAAACTTCTTTTCATTCTTTGAGGCCATAGATGTTGCTAATTTATTGATTTAAACACATTCTACATTTGGCTTAAAATGAGTAGTTGGGTAACTTTAATCGCATACACATATTTAATTGATACATTAAATGATGTTTACAAATGAATGTTTTATCTCCTATAGCAGCATCGGGAGTCTCTAATCAAGCACGCCACGTGTTTCCATCATCAAACGGTAATTCAGTAAACAAATCATCAAAATGAATAACAATTTGTTGTTTTTGTTTGTTTGTTTGTTTGATTGTTTGGATTGTAGAAGTGTCCACAACCATGCTTCAGTTATGTAACAATGCTCAGTTTACCTGTCCATGCGCTCCTAGAGGTTCATTTCCTAATACATACATACATACATATCTTTATTTGCATTGAATATCAACATATTCATAGCATTATGATTAACAATAGTATATATTACACAAAGTATGTAGGACATGGAAGTTTTAGAAGGGAGAAAATAGGAGAAAAAGATGTTAACAGAGAAGGGATATGTTGTTTACTATTTCTGAATAAAGGGCGGGTAGGTAGCACTGGGATCAATTTTGCATGTTCATGCATATTGATCACAGTCCACACCTCCAGCTTCTTCTGAATAAAGGGCGGGGAGAAAAACACTGGGATCAATTCTGCATGCACATGCATACCGATCACAGTCCACACTTCCAGCCAAAGAACAAAAGGTATCGGGCATTTCGGATTTACAGTAAGTAGGGTGAGGTATCGGACATTTCTTGAAAGTAAGGTAAAGTATCAGACATTTCAGATTTATAAAAGTAAGGTAAAATGACAAAATTTGCTTATTAAAATACAACAGTATGATAGTATAGCAAAGTACTCTGACGTGAAAGTTAGACAATTTCAAACTGGAAGTAGTTTGCAAACGACAAATTAACTATGACTCAAAATCTTAGAGTGATCTTTGGAAGGGTAGAGAAACATAGTGGGAGAAGGAGAATCTGCTGTTGACCAGCATTTTCCCCCTCTCTCACAATGCTTCAAACATTCTTTTCCTTGAAGGCATTTTTGCAGTCGACTGATTAAAAAAGTAAATATGCTTAATTGAAAGCATTTTGCAGCCGACAAAATAGCTGTGGCTCAAAGACTTTAGATTCTCTTCAGAAAGGTAGAAAACATTGTGGGAAAAGGGAAATATGTTGTTAACTAGCAATTTTCCCCTCTGTCACAATGGTCACAAAAATTCCTTTCCTTGTAGTCATTAAAACTTTGGATAGTGTAGTTATGGGTAAAGCATGATGATCACAGGTTCACACTGCAAAAAATGGTCATACATAGTCAAAATTTGCTAATTATTTGTTTCAGCTCGCTCACGTTCTCTAAAGGCAGTGAAGAGATATTTGGATAAATTGAGTAAAATTCGTACTCATGAGTTTCTCAAACTTTTGCACAGTTGGCCATCGGTAATAATAATTTTTGATAAATTTTTCTCTTATCTTATAATATTTGGGGCAAATGAGTAAGAAATGAAATTCATTTTCGATGACTCCCATGTTACAATTTAAGCATTTTCTATTCTCTCTACTTGTACCATCATATCTTCCTTTTTCAATTCTTAAATCGTGGGATGATAGTCTAAACTTAGTTAATGATACTTTATATTTTTCTATGTTAATTTTATGCAGATACGGTTCCATATCGAAATTGTGTTTAAATAAGCTGTATGTTGAAAGTTTACTTGATTTATTAATATTTGAATACCACGTCTGTTTATATGTATCTATAAGTCTCTGTTTAATTGTATTTATATTGACATTCCAATCATTTTGATGATTCCATACATAAGCCTAATTCATTAAGTAACGTTTTTATTTGATAAGCCAAATTTTTTCCGTTGTACGTTATGTTTAGATCGGCATCGCTCTTCATTGATTTGTAAAGTAGCTTAATAAAAGAATTTTCTTGTTGTTTTAGAATTTTTATCCAATATTTAAATACCATTATTTTACGGTGAACTAATAGAGGATATCTGCCGGTTTCTCCATATAGCCCATCTAAGTTAGTAGATTTTTTTACGCAAAGTATCCGTCTTAAAAATTTACAATGAATCGATTCTAGATCTTTTCCTTCTTGTAAACATAAAATTTCAGACCCATAGTGTAAAATTGAACCGACAAGGCTGTCAAATAATTTCCATTGTTCCCGAATATCCAGATCTAATTGATTAAAAACGATGAATAAATTGTGTAGAGCAGACGACGCATGTTGAGAAAGAGCTTTCTGTGTTCTGTTCAGGTTTGCATTTTCAAAGAAGTGAACGCCTAGGTATTTAAAGGACGTTACAATTTCAAGTATCGTATTGTTTAAACTGAAATCAAACTTGGTATGTCGACCGCTTTCAAAGATCATAATTTTTGTTTTATTAGCGTTTATTTTTAAACCCCAGGTGTTACAATATGTAGACAAGACAAATTTATGATGCACGGCATCATAGAAGCCGCAATCTTTTGGTGTGCAATTTCAGAAATATTGACTTTCTAGAAAAAATGTGATGACATTTTTGTATCTGTTTTCCCCCCACAAACGGAAGATCATGACAAATGACACTAAAATGCAGGAAAAAAGGCAGGAGTTAAGAGAGGAATCTTAAATGATCTTGTACCATTATTATCATCATAATCATCATTATCATTTAAAGTGATAATGCGTATGTGAGAAAACATGTAAAAGCATGGGAATTTTCAAATTTCTACTCAAAGCTTGAAAATGGAGAAACTGCGCATTCAAGTACAGCATTTTTCATTATTAAATGATTTTAAAAAGCAAACTTCTGTATGGGGATAAAAGGCGAAATTATGTAAGTTAGTAATTATTCAAAGTGATATTTAGATCGTTATTCACGTAGATCTACGTGTATTTACAATTTTTAGGTGATATTTTATTTGTGTTTCATTTTTTACAAAAAGAAAAAAGAAAAAAATATTAAACAACTTTCTTCTAAAACATTTTCTTTTTGCTTGTTAAAAAGTATCTTAGCCTGCTTGTACCAAAGTGAAATTTTACATTTCTACTCCAGAATTAGAGACTTTTGCATAGTATCTCCAAAATTCTTTTGATCATAGCCTTCACAGTTGGCGCGAACCACTAAAAAAAACCAATTTTTTGTTAAGTCTTTAAGGATCTGAATCTATTCAACAACAACATAGTAACTATTACTATATACACTCGTATATCGTTTAATAAAAATTAGTTTGAACCATTTTCTGCATAGGCCTTGTACAAACCTATAAAACTTCTAATGTAAACTTCAAGAGCCATTCAAACCTTTGACCTAGACGTTGACAACAACATAAGCGATCACAAAGCAACGACAGTTTTGTTAAAATTCAATACCTTTCCACTATCATGTTCTAAAAGGAAAGTTTGGTACTACGATCGCGCTGACTTTAATAAACTAAATAGACTAATTGACACGGAAAACTGGGAATTTATCGACACTTTGGACGTAAATGACGGATGTGACTGCTTTACAAGTAAGTTATTTGATATGGTGTCTCGATGCATTCCTTCGAAAGAGGTCACCATAAGACCCAACGACAAACCTTGGTATGACTCGGACATAAGACGACTAAGCAGAAAACGTGACAGACAGAAAAAAACTGTGACAAAACGAGGACTACCTTCCGACTGGGAAAAATACAAAGTACTGAGAAACAGAGTCAACAACCTAATACGTTTTGCTAAACAACGCTACTTTAGTCACCTTGATGAATGTCTGTCTGATTCTCGTGTTGACAGTCCTCAGAAATATTGGAAATATCTTAGATCACTGGTAAATTCGAACAAAACCTCCGACAAAATACCAATCCTAAAATCTTTCGAAAACGATCTAGAAGTCTTACATTACAAGGACACAGAAAAAGCAGAATGTTTAAACAAATATTTTTCATCTATCTCCACCGTCGATGATTCACAACTATTTTTACCACAATTTGAATCGAAAACTGACAGCAGACTTGATAACATTGAAATTTCTAGTAACGATATTGAAAGCATTATTAGCACTTTAAACGTGAATAAGGCAGTAGGTCCTGATCTGATTAGCCATAAGCTACTGATGTATATCAAAAGTAGTGTTGCTAGACCACTGTCTAAATTATTTAATAAATCACTTCAAGAACGGACGTTTCCGCATAAATGGAAAGAATCAATTGTAAACCCTTTGTTTAAGAAGGGCGACAAATCTTTAGTTAGTAATTATCGACCAATTTCCCTGCTAAGTTGCATCGGTAAGCTAATGGAAAGGTGCGTCTACGAGCATGTTTACAATTACTTGTACTTTAACCGCCTGTTATATGATAAACAGTCTGGCTTTCTAAAAGGCCACTCAACTGTCCATCAGTTGCTCGAGATATATCACCAAGTTGTTTCTTCCTTGGACTCTAGGCAAAACTTATGTATGGTGTTTTGTGATATATCAAAAGCATTCGACAGAGTTTGGCACAAAGGTCTGGTTTTTAAATTAAATCAACTAGGAATCAGTGGGCCTCTCATTTCCTCTCCTTTCCTGGTTTAAAGATTACCTATCTTGTCGCAGCCAGTCGGTCATTGTTAATACGTCCAGGTCAAGGTCAAGGTCACTAAATGCGGGCGTTCCACAGGGCTCTGTTCTCGGTCCATTGCTCTTTCTTGTATATGTGAACGATATTTCGGAAAATCTTTTAAGTATATCTCGGCTATTCACCGATGACACCTCCCTGGCTTGCTCTGCTTCACTCACAGCCGACATCGAAGGTATTTTGAACCACGATTTGATCATGATTTCACACTGGGCTAAACAATGGCTGGTTACTTTTAATCCATCTAAAACAGTGGCAATGGTCTTTTCTAGCAATAGGAATGTTCAGCTTCCAAATTTTATTTTTGATGATGTCAGAATCAGCTTCGTTGACAACCATAAGCATTTAGGATTAACATTAAGCAGCAATGGAAAATGGAAAGCACACACAAATAATCTTTGTCGATCCGCATCCAAACTTCTCGGAATAATGAGAACTCTGAAATTCAGACTCAAAAGAGATTCCTTAAATCAAATTTACGTCTCATTCCTACGTCCTATCCTAGAATATGCCTCCGTAGTCTGGGACAACTGCACCAAGCGCGAAAAGCGAAAAAGAAAATCTCGAAAAAATCCAAATCGAAGCCGCTAGAATAGTCACAGGTATAACGAGATCCGCGTCTATAAATAATATATATAAGGAAATTGGATGGTTAACCCTAGAGAACAGGCGAAAATATCAAAAACTCATTCTCATTTACAAAATAATTAATGGTTTAACTCCAGACTATCTTCATGAAATTTTCCCACGAAACGTAAGCACAAGAACAACTTACTCATTACGCAATATTCACCAAATCGACTCGATTGTTTGTCGAACAGAATTATTGGCCAGATCATTCATCCCATCTGCAGTTTCTCTTTGGAACGAACTTCCGGACGATGTGAAATCTTTACAGTCTCTATCATCATTTAAATCCTATATCCTAGGAAGATTAGCAGCACCAGTAGTTCCAAAGTACTTCTTCGTTGGTCAACGTAAATTATCCGTAATTCACACAAGAATTCGTAACAAATGCAGTGATCTGAAGTATGACCTCTTTTCCAACCATATTTGCTCGGATTGCGCCTGTAGCTGCGGATACGCCATTGAAGACGCTGAGCACTACTTCTTCCAGTGCACCCGGTAAACAATTCCGAGACGACAACTTTTTCATGAACTTCGCTGCTTTCATCCTTCATCCTGAAGATTTATTACTTTTTGGATCCGAAAATCTCAGATTAGAAGACAATTCCACATTTTTTCTCGCCGTGCAATCCTACATTAAAGCTACAGAGAGATTTGCATAAACGTCTTGTAGCCTGTAAGTCATTTTACTACTCCTGTCTCCTATCACTCTCCTCCATTTCACTGACTTGACAACCAAGTATTCTATACCTCTCCATCCTTAAACATGTAAATTCTCAGTAACCAACACTTGAAATAATTTATTGCATAGCTGGATCATAATTGTCTTCTTTTTCGCAAGGAAAGATCAGAAATATATACTTGTTATAATTTTAGAATCGTAGAAGACTCTCATAGCTTGTAGATTATTTAAAGGGGATGGCCGAATCTAAGTTGCGAGAACTTGTGGCCAGACCCTTTTGGCCGATTTGTATCTCTTTTCGTGTAATGTACGTATGTTGTATGATTTGTATATAGATGGCAATAAAATATGTTTAAACTAAAACTAACCCTTGACCAGCAGCGACGTAAAAAAAAAAGTTGTATATGCACAGTGATAGGTTCGGTAATAACTTTATCCTTTCAACTACACCGAATGAAATTAATATACTGAGTAAGGAAAAAGAAACAAGAAGTTTTTACGTTTACAATATCTTATTAAATATTAAAAAATATTACACAGACTATGTACTGTCTGATCTTGATCTATTTCTGTCATTTTCGAACAGTTTCAACCCTGAGCACTATGCACCACTTTGGTAATTTTTGTGGACAACTTACATCACGATCCATACATTTTTCACGGGTATAGTAGATCAGGACCATACTGTACAGAACTTACAGTCTGATCATAACAGCTTCGACACACAACACCTTAAATGTTAAATTTTTACAGGGCTCATAAGGTAGATTGTCCATGTAACAAAATTCCATTCCGCTAAAGTGTCGACGAAGGGAAGAAAAAAGGCTTTCTATAAATAGCTGAAGTAGACTGCTCTTTGTAGGGAGGTAACCAGTCTATAGCTTGATCAAAGGTTAACCGCCCTATTATCTGTACATATTAAAACTGGGCGAAACACTTGTACGTAAAACTGTTTCTGATTATCATATTTTAAGATGCTGTCCACCTCATAACTATCATTGTTTAGTCTTGTAAAAAAGTAGACAAATGCGAAAACCGTTTAGAGGTGGGAAAGCCTGTGACAGACGGAAAGCATTACAATTTCGTTTGGGAACAAGGAAGGAATCCTTCAAGTTGGAAAAGTTTGGGGGACTAGCCAATAAAAGGAAGTTTAGTTTTCTGTATTTTCGTTGTTATTTGGGAATGAACTTATACTGCAAGAAAACCAGACTTGATGTTCATGTAGGTCTGATTGAATATTTAAGAAAGAGCCGTGTGGAGTAATTTTGTAGCACTAACATGATATTTATAGAAAATTTCCAAAAATAATAACCAATCGAATAATTACTGATCATCTACATGGTAAATAGTTTAGGTACATTCCTACTGGAAGCCGCTTTCTAGCGGCTTCCAATAAATCATTTAACAAAGATTGTAGCGCTTCTGGTGTATGTGCGAATAAAACCGCATCATCAGCGAAAAGTAAGATAAAAAAATTTATTTCGTTTAGCTCGAATAAGCCTTCTATATTTTCATTAAAACTAGAAATAATGTCATTTACGAAATATAAAAACAGCAGAAAAGAACTAATAGCACATTACGATCTGTCGCAATGACTATCATGCATTCCCGGAAAGAAATAGGCCGAGCAGAGGATCGAACCAGCGACCTGCTGTTCTCAAGTCCTGTTCGCTACCCACTGAGCTATCTGGACTCGGTGTATAGTGATAAAGGAATCTTTTTGATTTTCAGTGGGTAGTATTTTCGGTCGTAGAATACAGCCGAAGTTAGTTATTTAACTATTGTAATAGCGTTCAAGAATCATTTGATAGAGATTTGTGGAAGAGAGGTTCGAACCAAGAACCTTGGACATAGAGTCATAAGATCAATACAATAACTTTTATTTGCTAGAATTTAAACAATGTGTATTTAGGAAAAAAAAAAAAACCCAAAGTTTTTTTTATGCTTTTCGGTAGTTTATCGAGAAAAAACGGTGGAATAGTGTTCGATATTCCATGGTTACGACCAGTGAAAAAATTACCGAGGCTCGCCAAGGCTCGCGTCTTACAATTTAGTCAACTTGTTTGATAAAAATGATAATACATAAACACTCGTGTAAGAGCCTTTATATCGATGATATTCACTCGATGAAGTAAATTTCGATCTTTCACCGAAAAAAACCAATATCCTCTATATCCTTTGATATGCTAGATAAGCTCAATGACTGAAACAAAACTTGACCGTGATATACTATAAATGTTTATATACATGTAGATAAGTAACGTTATATCTGCGTACACTTGTCCCTGTAAACAAAGGGGGAGTGTATGTATAGGATATCGACTGAGTACGAGGTCTTTCCGTATAAGAACGATCTGGGCACGAGTTTCACGAAACACCGAGAGGGCGAAGCGCTCGAGGTGTTTTGTGAAGCTCGTGCCCTGGTCGTTCTTATACGGAAAGACCGATGTACGAGGTCGATATCCGACTCACATACCGGCCACCATCAGTATTAAGAAGACGACTTAACAATCATGTCGAAAAGTATGGACCCGTTCGATGAAAAAAGAAGGGTATAACATGTTTTATGGTTTTATAACTTTTGGGTATTTTTTCTTATTTATTTATCAGTGTTACCTTCTCACTTGAACATTAATGAATCGTGGCTTGAAAATGACACCTCGTGATATCAACCTTTGGATTTTTTTACTTGGGTATCTTTGTTGATGTTGCACGAGTGAGTTAATTGCTCAGAATCGGTTCGAATTGATTGAAATATTCATTGATTTCAGCTTTTGCCGTTAACGCTCTCGTGTTTTTAATTCTACCGTCAGTCCGTTTGCACTAATTCACCTAGTTCTGTAGGGCCGTACGTCAGTTTTCATTGATTGCTTAATTGATTGGATGGTGTTTTACGCCGCTTTCAACATTATTTCAGTCATATCACGGCGGCACTTCCAGTGCGGCTCAAGCCCGGGACCTTGGGATCGAGCTTAGGACAGCCCCTCAATTTGCATTTAGTTTGATTTCTTGCGGCTAGCTGTGCCGAGTCAGCCATTAAAGGAGAGTGCTCCTATGTTAGTTTTGCTGTCTCACAATAAGAAGAAAAAGAGGACTTTTTCGCTACAGAGGCTAAAATGTGCTAATACGGACAAATCAACAGTCGGTCTCATAGGAAATAGGGTGCATTAGAACCAAAATACACTAATATAGTAGAAATGTTTTAGAACATGCGTCCGTCATTAACTTTTTCTCACTTTTGCTATTTAACTTATATGAAAACTAGAAAAATACGAAAAAATAAGTTGGGTTTAGGTAAGAATAAATTACATGTATGTAATAACAGAACTTAAGGAAAAAGCACTTTATCAACAATGTTTTAAATGTTGGCCTTAATGTAACAGCACATTTTGTAAATAGGAGGGGATAGATTTTTCAATGATCGCTTTGAAAGAAATTATCAAAGGATTGCTGAGTTAGTCACCAATAAAAATCAAGATTAAAATCTGTCTTACCAGAAAGAAGCATATTTGCAAGATTCTTCCTGTTATTTAACAAATTCCTGAAAATCAATATCGCGCCGAGTACCAATGTCCTTCACGACCCTGTCTGTACGACCCAAGGTCCGTCAATTGCACGTGGACAGGTCTTTCTCGCACGGGAGCAGGTCTTTCCCGCACGTGGGCAGGTTTTCTATCTACGGAACAACCTGTGCACGTGCATAGATAGACCTGCGCTCGTGCATTCTATTGTTAAGACGGGTCGTTCTGAAAAAGATAGACCTGGTCCAAACAAAGGAGCCGGTATGTAACACTAGAGACATTTATACACACCCCATCTAAAAATAGAAAGCTAGACTACTTGTTGTTTCAACACGCGAAATGAAGCAATCGTGTATTTGTAGAATCATATCTTTACCCCTTCTTTCAGCAATCCAAAAACAATAATGCTGATGCGTACATTCGAAATTTACATTTCTACTGTTTTTAAAATCATGCATTCTAGATATCAAATCCCGACATACTCGAGTAAATTACTGTTGGGTTTTTTGTGACATAGATTGTTGCAACGGTAGACCAGTGTGGTGTATCTCGACTTCACTGTCTTGCCAGCTACATGAATATGTCCTGCAGGTCGTACACAGTCAGGTGACAAGCATCATGCGATATCCTCGATTAAACAAATGGATAGGAGCCAAGTCTAAAATTACATTTTCTATCCGTCGTAATCTATGCAATCTCGCAACCGCCAGGTGTAATATTTGTAATGAAGCCACAAGATTGACTATAGTTTGATAAAATTTCGACGAAATTGGTTATATTAGGATTAGGCTTAAAATTAGTAAATTGGCATCTTTAAAAATCCAAGACTTAAAATCCTGAAAGCGTTTTTCTGCAAATGTGATGAAAAATTAGATTTCCATTACATGTAATGCAAGCACGTGTATATGTGATTTGGTAGTGGAGTTACTAAGGGCAAGGAAAGTCGAAGTTGTTCTGCCAAGCAGGACATGCAGGTAAGGGATAGAAAACGAGTGCCGTGGTATATGGGAAATATACACGAGCGTTAGCGAGTGTATATTTCCCATATATCACGGCACGAGATTTTCTATCTTACTTAGACCACGTGACTACTCGTGCTTTTTATGTCATATATAAGATAAAAAGCTAGTTACAAAATGGGGTCGTCGTGAAAGTTAAAATAAAAGTTTTGCCCCTGAATCAAAAGGGGCAGATATAAGGTACAAATTCTAAAATATCAAAATGATACATTATTCATTATGATTTTTAATCAAAGTAAACTTATTTGTGGAAGGTTAAAATCGAACTTGTATTTGTCGGCAATATATTGTCAAAGAGTAAAGGGACGTTCATCGTTTAGAACTTACTATGTGTCTCTTGTAATTTGACAGAACTGGTCTATTTTACTACGAAACATATGGAATGTTGATGAGAAATGTTGTTTAGTGTTTTTTGCAATTATGTTCAATACATAAACATTTTGTAAACTTTGTGGAGCCATAGAGCTTAAACCTTTAGGCTGCTAAGCGCGACTCAAGGACCTTTTGCGAACAATGTAGATTCAGATCAAAATTGCACAGAACGTGCAAAGTCTGATCTTGGATGTACACTGTCCGATAAGGTGATCTTCTCTCCTAAAATGTCTTTGAAACAGCAAAATTTGGGTTTTTTCTATTGGCTTGAAGATTTCATTTCACTTATTTTGCAGGTTAAGGGTTAAAAATTACTAAAAACAACCTATCCATGCGAAAGTGCACTGTCCTTCGTGATATGACCTTTCAGCTTGGTTATTCAAATGGCGTGAAACACCAATGCAAACTAAAGAGCGCAGGGGAACTTCTTGTTATTTTTTAGCCAAAATAAGTGTTTAATCCTTCTCAGATTTAAAAGAAAAATGGTTGTAAAGGCAACGGCATGTTTTGAAAAGCCAAAATGTGAACATCGCGCTTATTTTTTCCAAACTGGAGCCTTATTTTTTTACTGCTAAAAACATTCCAACCAAGAGGTTGCTGTAGTTAATCGATAGTTGAGGGCAATACAATTTTAAGTGACTGTACACTAGACACTTTGAATAGTTTTGCACCCACACATCAAAATGCTGTATCCAGTTCAAGTCATATTTCAAAATTGTTTTACCGTGAAGGGTAGGTACATTTTGCCTTGACTCGATATTGCAAACAAAAATTGTCGGAATTCACGTGCGGGATATACTAGCATAGTATATCCAGATATACAACTGTGGGAGTTGTATCTTCGATATATACTTTTGAAATACTGAACGCTGATTGGTCAAGTCGCTGTAAACGTGGTCTAATTACTGTTATTCTATGACTTACTAAGGAGTAGCAATTTCATCCATCAATCTGACGCGGATTTCTGCTTGTATAAAAATTAGGACAGTGAAAAAAACGAGGGGAGATTATACTAGGTAAAACTGAAAGTAGAATGAGTAGAGTGCGAGCGTGTACGATAGAATTTGTTTCAGATCAGACCGATAACATAGTACAGACCAGCTATTCAAAGCTGAAAATGAGCGTGCATGCGTCGTTACGCATGATGTATTTGGTTCAGGCCAGTTCAATCACAGTAAGCGGATTTGCTTTACAAATTCGCTAAAAAGTAGGGCTTATCAAGTCATACATAATATGAGCCTCACAGAGCAAATCACAACTGTAGATGTTTTTGAGGAAAGTGTGGACCAGTATCAGACTTAGCAAACTTGGGTTTATTTTGTCTCTTATTCTCAGGCTAAATGTATATCAGCCTTGTATCACTTCCAGTCTGCAGATTTACTATATTTTCTAAGTTGAATGACGAATGAAAACTAAAGTCCTTTCTGTTATTACCCATCTTCTTCACTCCTTTTCCAGCAAATTACTCAGCGTAAAGGAAATGATAGCTACCGATTAGAGAGTTTTCGTAACGGCGTCCATACTTGGATGGGTGGAGACATGTCTGCCATCAGTACTTCGCCGTATGATCCGGTATTTTATCTCCACAACAGTTTTGTGGATTACCTTTGGGAAAAATTCAGGTATGATATCAGTTTAGAGAAAGATTTAGGTACGGTCTCGTCCTTACTAAAACTTTAGGTAAGATTTAACCATAGGGCAGCATTTGGTAAGATTTCGTTTACGAAAAAAACAAAAAAGCTTTGTTATGACCTCGCCTTCGTGAAGGATTAAAAAGGATCAAGATCAAATTTCGCCATTGGGAAAACTTTAGGTAGGATTTGCGTGGCGGAAATATATTGCCAAGACCTGGCCTTCGGAAGAAAATTGTTAATGCTTTGCCTTTGGGACAAACTCAAATAAAAGTTTGCCTGGTGGAATGATTTAAGTAAGATTTCACCCTGGGAACAATTGATATAAGATTTTTCTCTAATTTAACTGGTATACTGTCAAACGTGGCGAAAAAACAATCTAACGTTGTACAAAAAGCAAGCAAGCAAGCAAACAAGCAAGCAAACAAACAAACAAACAAACAAATAAACAACTGTGGTTACTCATTTTATTTTCTTGTCAACTCGAATCAATACGCAGTGCTCAGGCTTTAGTGACCGTGCAGTATCCATCTTGCGAACTGCATCTCCAACCTTAACCTTGTGTGAACTCTCTGAGATCCAATCATCAGGCCAATGCTGATGAAACCTTTCCCTGTATTTATTGATCATTTTTAAGAACATTCTTGGACTTATTTTCATGAATTTTCTAAATTTGAAAGTAACACGATATTTAATTTACTCAACCATTTGGGTAGGTCACTCCGTCAAATTTAAGATAAATCGTTGGTGCCACTTTGAATCTCAGCGTCTATACCCTATGTTTATAGAAAGAATAGGTACATGCGAGCAATCAAGGGCTTTAATGGCTCTCTTGTTGTTGTTCTCTGTTTCTTTTTCCAGACAGCAGCAAGTTGCAAAGTGTGAGAAAGACCCGGTAGACCCGGAGACAGACTACTTAGATGTTACGGGTATACATATAATTGAACCATGCTTTGTGAAAAGGGGGCTTAATGCACCTGCAAAAAGTGTCGACCCAGGTCAGCCTGCGTAGTCCGCGCAGGCTGACCTGGACCGAAACTTTGCGCTATTGGTCAATTTTCTGTATGTCCAGGGACAAGTGTACCTCATAATTAAGTCGGTTGTTGAAAAATGTGGCTAATTTGGATCAATAATTATGTGATCGCTTGCTTGGTATTATGCATCACGGAGATGCGTTAAGCCCCCTTTTGCCAGAGCATGGCTCAATTATATGAGCCATACTCTGGCAAAATGGGGTTTAATGCATCTCCTTCAGATCATCAAATAGTTATGGATCCATAAAATCCATTTTGCAACAATAAACTGAATTATTCGGTAGAATGATTCTAGGACATGCAAAATATTCATTAGAAAAAAAAAAATTTCGACTGCGCAGGCTGACCTATGTCGATACTTTTTGTAAATGATTAAATCCCCCTTTCATTTAAGGAATGAAGAGAACTTTTTTTTGTTGTCATGGGGGTATGAAAAAAACCCTAATCACACTGTATGAAACCGCGATTATGTTGGATATTTTTTTCCAATAATCAGAGAAAATAAATTCAGCTAGCAATTTGATATTCAGACTGGATATAAAATCAGAAAAAAAAGAAACATTATGGAATCTCGTATACATGTTTGTTTACATTAGTTTGACTGCAAAAGTATTTCCGGCACTGCTATTTTTTTTTCTTTTTCATGGAGCTATGAAAATTTTTTTTCAGCCAATCATAATTCGCCAATGTTCATGAAAACTACTAATATTGAATTATTAAGGAATGAAGAGATTGGATTTGTTTCCATGGAGGTAGATCTATGAAAATAAAACCTAATCACACTTTTCTAAGTGTGATTAGGTTTTTTTTTTTTTTTCATACCTTCATGAAAACAAAAAAAGTTCTCTTCATTCCTTATAAGTCAATACCACAGACAACAAACATGCACTTAAATAATACTAACTGCTTTTTATTTTTTGTAAATCCAACACTGCGTATTTATTTAATGTCCATTTCATTCATATTTCATAGCGCGGTAAACTGCTCGTTCATGACGTAACAATGACGTAAATTAGTGACGTCATTATAGTATTGAACATTTGCAGATTTAGTCCATTTATTATTAGAAGTTCAATACGATAGAATTAAGTTGAAAATGAGATTGTTAGAACCCAGCAAAGTGACAAGGAGTTTTCAGCTCTCTCTTTGAATTTACTGTTGGATTTCTTTTTCAATATTCAGAGAAAATGAATTCAGCTTGCAATTTGAAATTCAGACCCAATATAGATCTAAAATAAGAAAGAACAAGAGGACCATGATGGTCCTATATCGCTCACCTGAGTTTTAGTCCTTCGAAAATAATAAAATTATATAATTGATACACATACATGTAATGTTATCCACAATGCCTTTGTCATCCTGTACAGTAAGAGAAAATTAGTAGGACCACAGTGTTTGAGTACATTAATTCCAGGTGCCAGACACCTGAAAGAAAACAACTTGAAAATATAATTTTAATATGGCCAAAAATTGTGACCCTTGGAGTTAATTGGTTAGTTCAATTCTTTTAACAACTATGGTAGAGCTTCACCCAAGAAACATGCCTGTCAAGTTTCAGCATGATTGGTTTAGGAGGAGAAGATGTTTAAAAGAATTGTGGACAGACCGACGCCAGACAACGACGAATCACAATACCTCACCCAGCACTTCGTGCTCAGGTGAGCTAACAAATAACCATTGTCTGTGGCTTGTGATAAAAAACATAAGGATGAAGTTTCATAACATTTTGTCCCGTAGTAAAAGAGATATTAAAATAATGAAAATATGTGTGAAGCCCCCTTTTTCCATGACAGGACATTTAATAAAAAAAGCTAAAATAATGATATTGGTGGACTATCATAAGGAACACATGTATAAAGTTTCATAAATATTCATCAAGGATTTTGAGTTGAAGATATATTGATCCTTTACAGAAATATACATGAAGCCCCTTTTTCCTATGGCACATATTTGATTAAAAAAAAAAAAAAAAAAAAAAAATCGGCAGACATCATAAGGAACACCTGTATGAATTTCTATTAGTTTTTGACAAGGCTTTTAGAAGATATCTGTCCTGAAAGACGGACAAACAGATGGTCATTGGTCCATGATGAAATTAAACATTTAGCCCATTTTTTTCATGACATGGCATTCCATGAAATAAAAACAAATAACTATTGTCTGTGGCTTGTGATAAACAATATAAAGATGAAGTTTCATGACATTTTGTCCTGTAGTTAGAGATATTGGTCTGGGTAATCTGGGTAAAACTTGTTGTCCTGCATTTTCTAATGGTGGTTGATAGATATTACAAGTTCGATGTAAAAACTCTGTATAGTTTTCAAGATAAGACTCAAAACAAAGTTCATTCTATATAACCTAATGTCCTACTTTGTGACCTCCGGGGCTGGGTTGATTTTGACCCCAGGGGCATCATTTGAACAAACTTGGTAGAGTATTTAACTTCTTATAATAAATCTACTAAATCTGCCAATGTTCAATACTATAATGACGTCATGAATTTACGTCATTATTTCGTCATGAACGAGCAGCTTTACCGCGCTATGGAACATCAATGAAATGGACATTAAATAAATACGCAATGTTGGATTTACAAAAAAAGCAGTTAGAGTAAATTTAAGTGCATATTTGTTGTCTGTGGTATTGAATTATAAGGAATGAAGAGAATTCTTTTTGTTTTCATGGAGGTATGAAAAAATAAAAAAACCTAATCACACTTCGCGGTTTCATACAGTGTGATTAGGTTTTTTTTCATACCTCCATGAAAACAACAAAAAAAGTTCTCTTCATTCCTTAATTGGCAGATTTAGTAGATTTATTATAAGAAGTTCAATACGCTAGAAGTAAGTTGAAAATAAGTTTGTTAGGACCCAGCAAAGTGACAATGAGTTTAAGTTCTCTCTTTGAATTTACTGTTGGATATTTTTTTTTCCCAATAGTCAGAGAAAATAAATTCAGCTAGCAATTTGAAATTCGGACTGGATATAAAAATCAGACAGAAATACATTATGAAATCTCGTATAGTCTACATGTTTGTTTACATTAGTTTGACTGCAAAAGTAGTTCCGGCACTGCTTAATTTTTTTTTCATGGAGCTATGAAAAAAATCGTTTAGCCAATCATAACTCGCCAATGTTCATGAAAACTACTAATATTGAATTATTAAGGAATGAAGAGATTTGTTTTTGTTTTCATTGAGGTAGATCTATGAAAAAAAAAACCTAATCACACTTTTCTAAGTGTGATCAGGTTTTTTTTCCATATCTTCATGAAAACAAGGAAAAAAAAAAAAAATCTCTTCATTCCTTATAATTCAAGGTCACAGACAACAAATATGCATTTGAATAATATTGTTTTTCTTTTGTACATCCAACATTGCGTTTTTATTTTATGTCCATGTCATTGATATTTCATGGCGCGGTAAAACTGCTCGTTTATGACGTAAAAATGACCTAATTCATGACGTCATTATAGTATTGAACATTTGCAGATTTAGTAGATTTACCGTTAGAAGTTCAATATGCTGGCTTAACTTGGATCCGAAATGTCTAAAAACGCTTCACGTATTAATCATACAACCTGGTGCAGAGACATTTTTCTAGACTAGTGGCTAGTAGAGAGAAACTGCTTGTTGAACATTTTGCCAGACGGCAGAATTTGAAACTATTTCAAATTGAACGCATTTACAAACGAAAAATTAAATGTGGCAAAGTTTATTAGATTTGTCTCTAATAGGATAGAAAAAATTGTGCGAAAATGCAGGTTATCAATATTTTCTCCTTTTCTGATAATGTTTTCAAAAGTTTCCTTTGCCAGAGTAGATCTAGATAAAACTCGGGATAGTGAAGTAAAAGGGTTGCGAATAATCATCATTTTCTCCTCTTTCTAAGGTGATGCTTTTACTCTTTTACGAACAAATCAGGGGTCCTGTGTGGCTCAGTGGTTAAGGTTGGGGCTCGTGACCTGGAGGCCTTGGGTTCAGGTCTTACTGGAAGCACTGAGCTTTTCTTGAGGGTGTTTTTGGTAATACACATCAGAGCTTCAGACATTATGCACAATGGTTTGGTCTTTTTGACTGCCCCTAATGCCCTTTTTTCATATGTTCTTTTTACCCATTGCCAAACAATGCCATTTTTCAGCGATCTTGAGGAAGAAGGCATTTGAAAACATGTAGGGAAAAAGGAGAAAATGCTGGAAGCAAGCATTTTCTCCTTTTTCAACAATGTTTTTTCTTCTCTGTTTAACTGTTATCTGCAAATGCTGTCGATATGGAACAATGTAAAACTGTATCGTCTGATATAGAGTTGATTGTTAACATTTCCACAGGCTCCCACAATATAGAAGCAAAAATGATGGCCATTGATGGCCTCAGAAATGGCGATGGACTTAAAAACTTCTGGACGGAAGCTATATATCAGTATGTAAATGTTGTTGTTTTTCTTCTTTACTTTTTATTTGTCTGTCTGTCTGTCGGTCGGTGGGTCGGTCGAAGTGTCGGTCTGTCTGTTAGTCTATGACTGGGGTTCGTCCGTTTCCCTCTCTCTCTCTCGTTCTCTCTCTCTCTTTCACTTTCTCTCCTCTCTGTTTTTCTTCCTCTCCACTTGCATTTCCCTCTTTTTATTTCATGCTTTCCGGTAGGATATCGAGAAATAGCGGTGAAAATATTTTTCGATATTCCACTGGTACGACCAGTGAAAATACCGATTTCTATATTCTAGTTATCTAGGTAAAATAGGCGTGACTCACAACCAGATGGAAATATGACGTCTTTTACCTTACATTTCTCGCACTTGACGTAATATTGTAATGCGTTGCTATGCGGAGAGGGTACGCCACGGGGAATAACTGAAAAGACTGTACTGGATTTTGATAAAGTTCCTCCCAGAAAGGGTTAAAAGCATGAAATAAATAGAATATTTGTTTTTTTCGGTGAAAGATCGAAATTTATTTCATCTCGTGAACACCATCGGTAATATTTTCACTCATGGCTGCGCCACTCGTGAAAATATTACCGATGATGTTCACTCGATGAAATAAATTTCGATCTTTCACCGAAAAAAACAAATATCCTCTATGTCTTCTATGGCTTCATAATTATTTGATGAATTGCTTGGTTTAATGCATCAGAGAGATGCTTTAAACCCTCTTATACCAGAGAGCAACTCGTGTTGACCTTTCCAAATTGAAAACAACTGAGACTTCAAACTAGTAGAGATACGACCAAATTCTCTGACTGGGAAGAAGACATTGTGGAGAGCGGAACTTTACCTGCTAGGAGCGATTTCTCCTGTTCTCTCCTTTTGTTGTTGTTGTTTTTCTTTCTCTGTCGGCTACCCGTAATCAAACGAGATTTTACGGGAAAAGCTCCAAACACTTATTAACTCCTCGTGTTTTCTACATGTATTTCTGTCCATAGTTTAGTTCTAACCCTTTACCGAACGATCGCGAGTTTTAACGACCCATAGGAAGAGACCTTTTAAAACAAAGAATATGTATATCAGTACATTTGTACCACTTTCAGATTTGTCAACTGTTGGTTCTTTTAGTTTAGACTGGCCTAAAATTGTGTCGTTTGGTAAAGGATTTATGGAATCTTTGCACGCGTATAAAAATTACCAGTATTTGTTAAGGTTTTCACAAAAAATGTGAAACAAAATCTGGGTCTATATGAATACATCTACTATTCTCACGGATTTTCTTAGTCTCGTTCTCAAGAATTTTCTAAAGTGAAAGTAACACGTTTTCTGATTAGCTAAACCAAATGGCATAACCAGAAGTTATGTTTCTTTCTAAATCTAGAAGACCAAGCGTGAAATTAAAAATTGTTGAATACGGACCCATGTCAGTTGCTACTTATAATACTGCCTAGCACATTTTGATACTTTATGACAAGACTCCACCTGAAAAAAAACCTTCAAAAATTACAAAAAATAAACGCTTATTTGTCTTTCACAGTAAGAGTGTTTGGTAAAGAGTTAAGCTTGTTATTTGTAGATACGAAGATACCCCGACGTGCGACAATGACTGTGGAAATAGTTCTGTGCTATACTGTGATGTTCAAAAAGGTTGCTGTGTTCCGATATCAGTATCTAACTTCTCGATAACGACGACGTCACCTCCTACGAAATAGACGATGTTATTTTTTCGGCGTAACTCAATGTGCTGGCTTTTGACCTACTTTCTGGTACTGATAACAGATGAATAAATAGATTTAAGATTTGTCAAAAATGTAGACAAGTTTATTCTAAGGGCCCCTACCAGTTAGCTGGCAAATTTACACTGCCTATGACTTTTTGAAAAATATTTCTTGTTTTAAGTAAATCTAGTCCACTTTCAGTTGGGATCGAGTTGGTCCCGGTAAATATGGAAGCGTCTATCTTTTATTTGAGTGAAGTTTATTAAGGTGGTTAAATGAGCTGTTGAGGTGGTTTTGCATTTATTTATTTATCCATCTATTTATTTATTGTTGACTTAATAAAGTGGACAAGTTTGACTTTGAGAACATTGCAATTATCAATTTTGGGCAGAAATAAAGTATAAAGAACTTTGAAGTTTGGTGAGTACATTTTTGAGTGACATTGACATTATTTCAGTCATACATCGACGAAAGGTCACTCATTTTTAAACATGTGTTTCATCTACTTGGTAATTGGCTGGGGCTTTGAAGTGTCTCGTATGTCGTGGCAGAAATATGCCACCCAATCAAGACCGCCACATATTTTCATTTCCACTTGCTCCAAACTGCTCCTTCTGCAGTATAGCCTTCCCGATAACTCAGTTACTTCCCTTTGAAGATTATCTCCCTTGTGAAAACCCCCATTTCCGGGGACTACGACCATAACAATGGCCGATCGAAAAAAAAAAAAAATCATTCTAGTGTTTTTCATTATTAGTTTAACTTTCCAAAATCGCAATATCTAGCACCTAGAAATTATTACTCGGTGGTAAGTAACACGTCTGACCTGCTGCTCTGTATCGCATACTGTTGGCAAACGTTAGAGTTTGTTCATTTAAATTTTGTTGAATTCCTCGGACAATGGTGAAAAAGACACCTAAACTTGTTGCAGTTATGATAACGTCATTTATATGCCGAAAAATCTGCAGTGCCGGCAGTTTCTTCAGCTATCACTTTCAAAGCACAGAAAAATGTTATTACTGACCAAAACAAAGCCTCGAGATAGACATAATAGATTTTTCGCAGATTGCCTTGGTTTTACCAGGGGTCATAATAAACGATCCCTGGTTTAATAGGGCAAGATAAACAATGAATTCCAACATGTAGTTAAAACAAGGACTAATAATATTGCGTATGAGAGCAGAATGTGTTCGGACAGGAAGAAAGGTATTCGGCATCGAATGTAAAATAGACAAACCCTATATTTACGAAATGATCAACATAAAATTGAAAAAGGAAGGAGACTTTAATATGACACGTCTGTGTTAATCTGCGCCTAGCATGTGTACCGAGGCGCTTCTGCAAGTCTATGAAATACCGTGATCAAAGAACACCCAGCTAACCCTTTACCAGCTTCATAGCGACAGCAATAAAAGCATGTATTTCGCCACTCATAATTAAACTGGAATTACCTTTTTTGGAGGGGGAAAGGAAGGTTTGAAATTTGACCTGACCTTCGTTGTTATAAATGTCATCTATTAGGTAGTTCAAACAGGAGGATGACAAAAAAGCATTTAGACATTTTGATATTTTTGGGGGTAGGTTTTTTTTTTTAAAATAAATTCAAGCTATATGGTGTTTAAGATTTCAATAAACGGACTATCCATTTCTCTTTCTTTCAAATTACAAAATATGACCACTTTAATCGTTTTATATAAATAAATCGAACCGAAGATTCCAGTGTTTCAAGCCATGTGCGTTACCGACTTAGCTAACGGGTTCGGCAAACGGCAAAACTTTGGACATACTTCCGATAAATAAATTACGTGACAAGAAGTGGATACGGTAGGTGATGGACAGGGATAGAGCCACGGTTTACGCGTACCTGCTGTTCACGTTTTGACCCACCATTTTGTCCACCATTTGACCCACGTTTAACCTGATGGCTGCAAATGCTTAATGTTACTTCTACTTTTTTTAATTGTTTTGTATATTACCCATATTGTATCTTGTGAATACTTGGGTGCGAATAAAGCTGTGTTCTGTTCTAAAAAAATGCCTTTGAAAAAGTGGATAATATGAGAAAATACTGATAACAAGCATTTCCTCCTTTTCAAATATTTTTCAAGACGCCTTCTTTCCATGGGTCGTTATAACTCCGGATTATTTGGTATAAGGTTAATAAGTTTTTCAGTGTCTCCTAAAAGGTAGGAACAGTCCATTTACCGAAATTACAGCACTACATCACTACATGCATACTTTGAATTTTCAAGAAAATCCCGATCTAAAAAAAAAAAAAACTATTATGTTCCTTCAGGCGAATATCATAACAATTATGTAAGGGTCTAGATGATGAACATAACATATTTAGCTTTAGTTCGAATTTTAAACCCTCCATTCTCCCTTCACAAAATACTTACATTCCATCATCTTTTTGAGTTAAAAAAATACGACGAAATTTTGCTTTACAATAATGTGTGAGGGGTTAATTCGATGTGTTCCTTAGATCTCGGTATCGCACTGAAGTGAGTGGCCAAATATATAACAACAAAAAAGGGAATGGGGAGTATTACCTGTCCTTATTGTGGTATCTGTTCTGTAACCGTGTGTTTTAATCTATCTAGGCGTTGTCTTCTAAAGGGAAGTAGTCTGGCAACGTCCGCACGGTTCGCCTGCTCTCAAGAGAGTGAATACTTCGCAGATGGGTCCCGGATGTCGGTTTTTCCCGCGAAAAAGGTTGCGAGTAGATATTTTTGCACACGTCACAACACTCCCCCCGACTTTCTTAAAATGGTTATAGTGGTATCCTCACTAAATGTACACATACGGGATTTCGCTGGGACTGTCATCGGAATATTCACTCAATGTCATTGGTTGTATGGACTAAAAGCCCATTATTACATAATTCTTATAAGACTAAAAGCCTTGTGTTTGATCTCTAAGCCCAAATTTAAGTTGCTGTGACAAAACTATAAGCCTTGTCAAAAGTCCTTATGCAGAACTAAAAGCTCTACTTTTACTAACTTGCTTAATGTCTAAAAATGTTTCTGAGTGTTCACTGAGTAATTGAAGTCTATGCAAAGCTAAAAGCCTTGCATTACACTAAACAAAAGTTAGTCTCAGTGACTTTTGGTAGTCTCTAGAAATAAGTTAACAAAACTAAAAGCTTTGTAAAATTTTTTAGATAACCCGACAGTATATGATTTTCACACAGCCATCCATTTAACCAATTTCCCTGGGCAACTAACCAGTACTAGAGCTTATTTTACTGAAGTGGAGCATGGCTTGAGGCCAGTACTCCACGGTTCTGCCATTACTCGTTCCAATACAGGTTGCGTGCATTTGTTGTTGTAATCTGAAGCACCTTGGTTACAGAAAGGCTTCGGTGACGAGCCATATGTCTTGCCACAGTGTACAGTTGACCCGGTGAAGATACACGATGTCTTCCAACAGTGAAATATGGTGCGTCGGACTCTAACAGTAAATGGTCCTCTCCCAGCATCTTAAGCGCATCAATTTGATCTGGTCTAAAAGACTTAATCTTGTTTGTGAAGCCGAAAAAGGTGTTGGGGAAAGCTTGTAACCATCTTTCAACAACATAACAGTTTCCTGTAAAACAATGTAAGTGGACACGATGAGCAGGCTTGACATGTTTACGTACAAAAAGTAGTAATTGCAGGAAGGCTTCTGTTCCACAATCTCCATCCATCCCCCTACAGTGCAATACAAGAACGTGTTTATCCTGTAGCAATGGCAGAACTTTTTCCAGTAGTATCAGCTGGCTAGACCAATCCCTCACCGGTTCTGTCCTATCCAATCCTATTTCCCCCAGAGCACAAACACGTGGATGCTGGATTAAAGATGTAAAACACCTGATGGCTTCATCCATCTTGCGAACTGGGAAAGCAGCATGTCTTGGATGAAGGCCCACCGCAACCTTCATTTCTGGCTTAATCTCTAGAAGAGATTGAGGCGTTGGAAAGGTATTGGGATCACAGTAGACTGCTACGGTTCCAACAAGGGTAATCTGCTCGTCCGGGTCCACTGGAATAGCTTGTAGGATATCCTGCAAAGAACCTTTACCAGAGATGCCTAATTTGTTTAGAGTACGGTCGAGGTGAAAATGAGAGTCTATAGCAGCAGGATATCGAGAAGTTTGACCTACGTTGCACTCATCAGTTAACTCTCCAAAATTTGTCTTCCAGTACTCTCTTTCTTCCTGGTTCAAGACAGCCACTATCAAAAGAAGCACCTTCCAGTGGACCAGAACACCTGGAGAGTTGGCTCCAGCCAAATCGAAGACCTCTGGTTGCTTGGCTTTCAGATGCTTGCACATACCAATCATGGCATTCCGTTGTACCTCTGAAACCTCACAGTGCTCTACAGTGTCTAAAAGACGCTGAATCCTTAGAAAGGATAGTAGGTCCTCCAAAGTGGCTGGTTTCCCAAGTAACCATCTTGCAGCTTGCTCCAAGGCTTTAACCCTGCGTGTATTCACATGCTGATCATTGTAAGGAAGCCCCTCATGGAATATCCCAGGAATGTGCTCCCTAAAGGCGTGCGGTTTCATAAAACGGGTTTCCGAGGAAGCACATCCTGGAACACTGCATGCTCGCACTTTTGTAGCCTTTTTCCTGATTTTGCTTCTTTCTTCTCGGGCTTGTTGTACTGTTTTTTCTGTCCATTGTTTTTTCCTTATTTGAGGAGAAGGGTCTTTCAATGGTCTTTTCTTCTCTGTATAACAGCCAACATTCCTTACATGGACTTGAATACCCGCAGGTCCAGCTGACGTGACTGTACGCTGTCGGTTACCTTTTCCTGGCTTAGAGATCTTTTCTTTGGTAGTTTCCGTCGGGGTATTTTTGGTCTTTTTACCCTCCGCACTAGCAGGACTAGAAGCCGCCGCCAGCCTTTGGGATCTTCTGGGACTAGAAGTCCCTTCTGCCTCTACTCTAACATCCGGACACGGTGTGCTGGGTTGACCATGCGCACTCTCTGTAGGCTCATACGCCTCATTTCTGTCTTGCGGTTCCGGAGAGTAGAGCAGCTGTTCTGCCTGCACATCCGTGATGTCATCCACGAAGAAGGATACCAAACTAGAAGTCTGATCCCCCTCCCGCCTGGGCAGGCCTTCTACGGTGAAGTCACCGCTCAAGAGTTTATTCACCTCTGATAAGTCTGACATCTTGAAATCTGAAATGGAGTATAAACATTCTTAATACTCTACCCTGGTTTCATTTATCTTACAGTTTTCACACTTATATTTGTCAATTTGCAAGGAGTCTGAAATGCTTATATTTACACATGACCCATGATACCATTCATTGCAAAAGTCACACTGTATCATGAACCTGCCTTTCCAAGGCTCACGACAAATACAATAAAGAGTATCACCATCAACAGGGGGCATTATTTGGTCGTCTGCTGACTCCTTGTATTTTTTGATCCAAGCAGGTAAGTTACGATCCCTGCAAGGCATCATTCTATCATGGTTTACGACAAATATAGACTTATTTAATTTCACTCTATAAATGTAAGGTGACAGTTTCTTTATGATAATTGCCGGGCCCTTCCATGGTGAACATAATTTTCTGCACTTACCCTTAATGACAGCGGTATCTAAAAGATACACAATGTCACCCTCGGCATAAGGTCTTAATAAGATCTTGAGATCATAATTTCTTTTCATTCGCTTTGAGGAACATTTCAGGTTTGCTCTTGCTGTATCGTGAGCGATTTGTAAATTTCTTTCAAGATCTGCTACATACTCACAATAGTCTTTTGATTGGATTTTTTGATTTGCAAACATTAATTGTGCTGGAGTATTAACTTCTCTCCCCAACATTAATTTGTTTGGAGTGAACCCGGTACTTCTATTCACTGATGCCCTCATAGCCATTGCTATTTGTTGGATGTATTGATCCCACTTACCTTGTTTTCTCCCCAAGAAACACCTGACAGCATCCAACAAGGTACGGTTGAATCTCTCAACCTGACCGTTGGCCGAAGGCCGATACGGAGTAGTCCTTGCCTTGTGGATCTGTAAGCTCTTACAAAGGGACTCAAACAACTTACCATCAAAATTTCTTCCCTGATCAGATAGAATCTGGAAAGGGAACCCCATTCGCGAAAAGAAGTTATCTACTGCAGCTTTTGCAGTTTCTTCAGCCCGCTGAGATGGTAATGGTATACATTCCACCCACTTTGTGAATTGGTCCACCATCATTAAACAATGTTCATTGCCATTTTTTGTTTTTGGTAATGGGCCTATAAAATCAATATGAACCCTTTCCATAGGTGCACCGGCCTGAAATTCTGTAAGGGGAACTTTGCCATATTGTTTGTTTTTCTTGTTTTTGTTACACACATTACATGTGAGAACATAATTTTCAATGTCCCGAGTCATATGAAACCAGTAGAACTTTTCTTTAAGTTTTTGTTTAGTCCTTGCTACTCCCTGATGACCGGATGATGGAATATCATGATGCAGGGACATAGCAGATTCTTTGAGGCTTTCAGGAATCACTAAAAGCGAATCCCCACCTGCCTTCTCCTTTTCATCATACTTAAACAATACTCCATTTCTGAGATGATACATCTCCTTATTTAACCAGTGGTTCTTCTCTTCGACGCTAGATAAGAAGAGATCCTTCTCAGTTGGTTGCTTGTTGTGTTCTAGCCACGCTAAAAGCATGCCTAGTTTCTTGTCGCTTTGTTGTGCTTCCCTTATGTCGTTATTCGAGTAACCCCAGGTATGTGGTTCGTCAACCCCATTACGAGCACTAGAAGTGCTTGTTTGTACATTGCAACACGAAATGTGATGACCAAAGTCTTCCCGAGATGCAACAATGTCAAAATGGGCCTGTGACCCCCCCAAACCTTGGATATTGCCCGAGACCATGAGATCTAAAAGATCTCCCTGACCCCCTTGCTCTACCCTTAGGGCCTCTTTAGCGATTTTATTAATTCCCACTGAACTTGGTTTAACTTTTTGGGCATCTGCCTCTTTATGGTGCACCCCCTGAAGAGTTGCCTCCCTTACGCGCTTTGCTAAACCTACTGCCTCATCGATGTCTTCGCAAAATCTTGCCCATTGTCGATGTGCCCTTGAGCAGTAGTGGCAACCTCCACATGGCAGATCTTCAGGCTTAATGCCAGCTACATAATCAGAACACGGACTTAAAGGATCTGGGATCCTTGAGAGTGCATCCGCATTTCCATGTCTGATTCCCGCACGGTGTTTTACTACCATATGGTATTGAGATAGTTCCTCAATCCATCTAGCTAGCTGGCCTTGCGGTTCTTTAAACCGCAATAACCAAGTAAGACTGGAGTGGTCTGTACGTACAGTAAAGATATTACCTAAAAGGTAGTATCGAAACTGTCTTGTAAATCTAACTATAGCGAGAAGTTCCTTTCTGGTAGTGCAGTAGTTCTTTTGCTCTGGTGTTAGAGAGAAACTGCTATAAGCAATGACTCTCTCTGCACCATTTTGAACTTGAATAAGTTCAGCACCTATGGCGACATTGGATGCATCTACATCCAAGATAAATTGGTCTGTTGTGTTAGGCATTGCTAACACTGGTGGGCTTGTCAATGCTGCTTTTAAAGATTCAAAGGACTTTTTCTCCCTTTCTCCCCAAACAAAAGGACAACCCCCTGTCAGTTTGTACAAGGGTTGGGCTAACTCTGCAAAATTCTTGACAAATAATCTGTGATAATTTGCCAGCCCAAGGAACCTTTCTACATCTTTTGCAGAAATTGGCTCAGGCCAATTTCTGACCGTTTCTGTGTCCTTCTGTGTCATTGAGAGGGAATCACCATTGACATTTCTCCCCAGAAATTCCACCTCTGGTTGAAAGAAAACACATTTTCTTGGCTTTAATTTCATGCCATGTACTCTGAATCTTTGCAAGACATCACACAAATTTCTTATGTGATCTTCAAATGTTTTCCCCATGACCAAGATATCATCCAAAAATGCTAGAACAACTTTCCATGTCAGACTTTTTAGAATGAAATTCACTGCCCTTGAAAATGTTGCTGGAGCATTTGTTAGACCAAAACCCATTCTAATATGCTCAAACAACCCAAATTTTGTTAAAAATGCTGTCTTTTTACGGTCTTCTGGCTTGACACGAACTTGCCAGTATGCGGAATTTGCATCTAGTTTAGAAAACCAGACATTCCCAGCCAACGTATCTAAACAATCTTCGACCAAAGGTAATGGAAATGTATCTTTTACAGTAACCTCATTCAAGGCTCTATAATCAATACACCAGCGAACTGATCCGTCTCTTTTTCTTATGAGAACGGGAGACGAAGCCCATTCTGAACATGATTCTTGAATGACACCAGCATCTATCATCTTTTTGAGGTGAGCTTCCTCTTCATTTACGAAGCATGCTGGTGTTCTGCGCAATTTTTGCTTAATTGGCTTCGCATCTCCAGTGTTTATAGCATGTTCTATTGCCGTAAAGTTGCCTAAATCAAAATCATTTTCAGCAAAGACATCAGAGTAATCCCTTAGGATCCGTGCAAAATGTCCCGACTGACTGGAATTTAAGTGTGATTTAGATGCTTCAAATACACTTTGCAAATGTTTTGGCAAATTTGTTGTCTGATCTGAATCATTGCAGCTAGAAGCCATCACTGAAATAGACCCCTCACAACTCATTTGACTAAAAGCCAAATCTTTGTTGCCAATATTTTCAAAAACAGTTTCAACTTCATAAGCACTGGCTATTATGTCATTTTTTCTAAATGATTTAAAATTGTCAGTGGGGTTTACAAAACATAAGACTGGTCTACCCCCTGATAGTCTAATAGTTCTAGGCATTAGAATTCCTTTCTCATAAACAATGTTTTCTGGTTCCAAACAATAATCCCCAATTGGATCTGTCAATTTTCCTAGAACTTTTACAACTGAATTTGGAGGCACCACAACTTTCCTGGTCAAAGAAATTCTAGCAACTAAGGGTTTGCCATCCTTTAAATAAGTGGTAATTGGTATTTTTTCCCCATTGACTATGAGCATGTCTGAGCACATATCATGGAGTACACCAAGATGATGCATGATATCGTGCCCCAGCAACATCTCATCGGCTATGGGTGCCACATAGAGTCTTTCCTTGAAATTTTGATTACCAATTTCCAATTGTATAGGCTTTGTGATGAAGCCATTCAAAACATTTTCCTTATCGGCCATTTGCATGACCACATCTTTAACTTTTTGTGGTTTTTCTTTTAATTCATTGTAGATGGCAGTTGAAAGAATTGAAATTTCTGCACCTGAATCAATTCTGGCTTTAACAACTTTTCCCCCGACTTTCAAATGAATGAAGGAGGAACCGGCACAAACCCTATGCACTTTCAAGATGTTTTCATTTTTGTGCATATCTGTTAAGCTAAATTCTGGGTTGACTTTATTGAGACTAGAAGCCTCAACTTTGTACTGTACATTCTCAAGACTAGAAGCCTTTTCCTCTGAATGTACCGTTTTTTCTTTGAGGGCAACTTTATTTTGACCACTTGTTATTTCTTTGACACAGGACTGAGGGGCGTGGTCCCCGGCCTCAGTCCTTATTAGTTTAAATCTTTATTTTCTTTTGACTCATTTTGTTTATTCTCCTTTCTCTTTAGCCATGCTTTGTATTTTCTACAATTTCTTTTGAAATGTCCTTTATTTTTACAAAAGAAGCATTCTTCGTCAGATTTTGCCTTATTTTGGTCTGTATTATTTTTATTCTCTGACTTGTTTGCTGTTAAAGCCTCGTTAACTATCTTTTTCACATCTTCTATTGTAATTTCATTGACAGAAAAATCATCGCGTCTGCGATTTTTTGTTTTCTGTCCATCAACTGCCTGTGAGATGTATTGATGGTGTTTTACGGCATTTAAGGCTTCTTGAATACTTTTGGGATGCTCGAAGCATGCATGTTTGGCTGCTTCCTTATCAAGACATCCTTGGCAAAATTTAGAAATTGCTTCTTGAACTCTATAAACTTCAGGCAGATCTTTGAAAGCTGATGTTGCCAGTGACATAACTCGATCTGCCCAATCTTCTAAAGATTCTTCATTCTTTTGAGAAGCATTCTGAAAATGTACCCTAGTCGTTTCGGTCAGATCGCAAGATCCAAACCTACTTTCTAACTTTCTTAGAATTTCATCGAAACTGTAATCTTCCCCCATTTTAGTAGCAATGGTGAAGTAATCAAGTGCTTTGCCCTCAAGACTCCAAGTCAGGTAGTCCCTACATTCCTGGTCACACCAATTGTAAACAGACCTGTAACTATCAAATAATTTTTTGAAGGAAAACCAACTAGTCTTTCCATCGAATTTTAAATTCCTGGGAGTTCTAAGTGGATCTCCTCTCTTGTTTATTGATACTGACTTAGGGAAACGTGACCTGAATTGAGAGCAAATATTTGGACTATCAGGATGAAATTCAGATACCTGGTCCAAAGATGTGGGTATCATTTTCTTTTCAGTGAAGTCATTGGCATTGTTTTGAATTACCTTTGGTCTGGTATTACCTACTTGAATATGGGTACCAGTGTCTTGTCTATAAGACGGAAGATCAACAGCCACCCCATAATCATCGTCCAATCTAAAGGACTGACCTTTAGTAAACAGTTGGCTATTTTTTTTTAATACTTGGCTGGGTTTCCAGTCTAGAAGACCGAAAATCAGACCTACTCTGAATAGCATTCAGTCTAGAAGACTGTATGCCATCTACTCCTGTCTGATGGGAGTCCAATCTAAAAGACTGTAGTCCCTCTCTGTCATCTTGATGGGCGTTCAGTCTAGAAGACTGTAGTCCATCTCTGTGATCTTGATGGGCGTCCAGTCTAGAAGACTGTAGTCCATCCATGCTCATTTTTGATGGCTGTTGTACTGAAGGTTTTATCCCTAAAGCCATCGCTGACTCATCCATTGAGTCATTCTGTCCTGTAGGTCTAGAAGACCTAGCTCTAAATTCCCCGCTCTGTCTAGAAGACTGATGCGTTTTTTGTTCTATTGGTCTAGAAGACCTTACCTTTCTTTTTGAGTGCATTATTGATTCTTGCAATGACTTTTGTATGTTTTGTTGTTTTAGAATTAAATTTTGCAATTCGCTAATTTGTTTATCTGTTTTTTCCTGAAGTTCCTGGAGAGTGGAAAGATCTGAATTATATTTATGGGAAGTGTCCAAATTAAACATTTGCAAAGAATCTCTATTTGTTTTGGGTTTAGTTGGCGTAGATGACAAATGTGTATCAGCATCTTCAAACTCAACCTTTTCCTTTGGAAGTGTTGGCAACTGTTCAATTAATTGTTCCAGACTTGGGAAACGGGGTACTTTTGGGCGGGGAATTGAGGAGGCTAACAAACGCCGCAAAGACTCTTGAGTCTCCTCAATTTCAGCTTTAAGTTGGGCTGCTTCTACTTCAGGCGAGTCAAAGAAGGATGACCTTGACCTCTCCCCCCCCTCAAAGGATTGAACATCTGACCTAGAAGGTTCAGTAAAGTCCAACAATTCCCAAGCACCATCAGGAATTTCTCCCAAAAACATTAAAGCAAAAGCTTCTTTAGTCACTTTCCCATAAATTTGTCTGTGCTTAATGATAGCATTTGCTTTTTTCTCACCAATGCCGCTGATCAAACGTAAAGATTCAGCTGGAGCTGTGTTGATGTTTACTTTGAACATATTTATCCGAAAATTTGCAAAAGGAAAAAATAATGCACTTACTTTTGTCACAAATTCTGCTTACAAGGTCCAAAACAAAATCTTTCAATGTCTGGCTAAGCTGTAAATTTGTGGGTGAAGTATTGAAAAATACTAAAGAAATTAACCCACTTAAACCTGGATACCTACAACCAGTACCTTACAGATAATTGAAAGTTATGTGAAAGCTGTAGATCAACTTTACCTTGTAAAAAGTTAAGGTTTTTTGGAAAGAAAAATAATTACCAAAATACCTAAATACTGGCTTGAAAAGAATATAAAAATTAATTTCAAGGACCTAAACCACAATTCTCCCCTTTAATTTACGAAATGAAATTGACTAAATTGAAAGAAAACAGGTCGTGAAAATTGAAGACAAAAACAATTTTACGTTGAACTGCACGAAAACTAATGAAAGTTTATCCTCGTCGCCAAATGAAGTGAGTGGCCAAATATATAACAACAAAAAAGGGAATGGGGAGTATTACCTGTCCTTATTGTGGTATCTGTTCTGTAACCGTGTGTTTTAATCTATCTAGGCGTTGTCTTCTAAAGGGAAGTAGTCTGGCAACGTCCGCACGGTTCGCCTGCTCTCAAGAGAGTGAATACTTCGCAGATGGGTCCCGGATGTCGGTTTTTCCCGCGAAAAAGGTTGCGAGTAGATATTTTTGCACACGTCACAACAGCACTGCTGGGTGGGCAACAGAAGAGCCGTGATGTACAAATTAAAGTGCACGTGTCACATTAACTCTTTAGGTACAAACTACAAAATTTTAAGCTAGTGTATAATGAAAGTTTGTGGATAGATTTGGAATTTACCACGGCTTATATAGAGTAAGTTCATTCTTGTCACTGCTTCCATATATTGCTTCCGTGCTTGTGTAGTCCTCGGAAGTATAAGTTGCGCTTGTGCGCATGCGTAATCGAAGAGTACTCAAGGGGAGGCTACCTTGTTATTGGAAAGGCCTATACTGCTGTATCGGTGAATTCGAATGTACGAGAAGCCACAGCGAAGTACGATTTGCATTATACGTCTAATTATCGGGATAATTTTAGAGAACTATCGTGATAAATCAAAGTTTCCTGGAAATTTGATCTAATTAGTGAAAATTTTCTGGAAAAAAAAATCACGGTAAACTTTGTTATCTAGAAAATTTTACACTGATCAGTTGATATTTTAACGCAAAATTTTTCATTCATACACCATGCTGACATTTGAGATAGAACTATCGCGATAGTTCTACCCGTTTCACGATATCTATGAATATAAAATTCGTCACGAAATTTAATGCAATCACGGAGCCTAATAAACTTTTAAAGTCTACATGATTATCTATAGTCACCCAAAAGTCTGGTTTTAAATTCAACTTATGAAACCCATGAAATTTTTTTTTTTATCGCGAAAGTTTTCTTAAATTATCGCAATTGTTATCTCGTATCTCGTGGCACAAATATGCAACCATATCTTGATACCAGGAATTTCGTCGATTTTGTTTGTCCCTAAAGCGCCCCCAATGTCACTCTTCATTCAAATTTCAAGGACCTATCAGATCTCGAGATGTTTAGAATCTGATTTTTATACTTATTTTCCCTCACAGGTTAGGCGTCCCGAAAAGATTGCACCCATTGAACCAATCCAAGTAAAATACATGTACAAATGAGTAATCCTTTGAAAAGGTGGTGTCATGCATTTACAAAAAGGCTCAACCGATGTCAACCGTAGGCTGACTTCGATCAAAGTTTTCGTTATCGGTAACTATTTTGCGTGTCATAGGACTATGCTACGTCAGGATTTAACCAGTGTTTTGGGCAATTATGCGAAAACTTGCTTGGTATGATTTATCATGAAGACATATTGAGCTCCCTTTTCACAGAACGTGATTCATGAAATCATGTCGATATGCCGATAAAAATCTCCATAAATCTTTGAACCATGCTTTGTGAAAAGGGTTTTATGGATCTGCTAAAAAGATGCAACCGATGTCAACTTGCGCAGGCATAGGTAGAACCTTTTTGCTACATGTATGTGTAATACTCGTGTTTCTGCATGTCCAAGGCTTATTCTATCTCGTGATTTAGTCGGTTGTTACGGATCCATAATTATGTTATGAGTTGCTTGGTACAATGCACCACGGAGATGCATAAACCTCCTTTTCACAGAGCATGGCTGATTTGTCTCTTATTCTGCCCTGAGACAGATTTGAAGCAGAAATCTTTGACTATAATCTGTATAGTATTGATGATGAACGTGGATTAAGGTTCAGTTCAAGAACAAATACATAAAAATGTTGCAAAAGACAAATAGCTTATAACGAGCAATTAATTCTTTATATACGCCCGTCGAAGACGGGACGTATTATGGGATCACCCATGGCGTACGGGCGGGGGTCCGAGCGGGCGGGCGGGCGGCGTCCAGTTCTTTTTCCGGAGCATAACTTTGTCATCTCCAGTCCGATTGACTTGAAACTTGGCATTTGTGTTTTTTGCAATGATACGGAGAGCAGTGCAAAAGAACCATAACTCTACCTCCGGCTGTCTTTGAGTTATTTCCCTTTGATCACCATTTTTACAGCATTTTCTGCTTGTCCGGACTATAACTTTGTCATCTCTAGTCTGAACATCTTCAAATTTGGGATGCATGATTGTTGAAAAATTACGAAGTGCAGTGCACAAGAACCATTACTCTTCTTAGCACGGATTTTGAGTTATTCCCCCTTTGATCTTCATTTTTATAGCATTTCTTGCTTGTCCGGAGTAAACTTTGTCATCTTAAGTAGGAATGACTTGAAATATGGTATGCTTATTTGTTGCAATTTTTGGAAGTGCAGTGCGCGAGAATTGTAACTCTACCTCGTGCAGTCTTTGAGTTATTTCCCTTTGATCGTCATTTTTACAGCATTTAGTGCGTGTCCAGAATATAATTTCGTCATCTCAAGTCAGAACGACTTCAAACTTGGTATGCATGTTTGTTGCAATATTACGGAGTACAGTGCGCAAGAACAGTAACTCTGCCTAGGCCGGATTTTGAGTAATTCCACTTTGATCTTCATTTTTACAGTATTTCTTGCTTGTCCGGAACGGAACTTTGTCACCTCAAGTCAAATTGACTTGAGACTTGGTAAACATGTTTGTTGCATTACCTGCCCTTTACGATTATTATACCCCCTCAACAACTGGCGGTGGGACGGGCGTATCTTGCGACAATTTGCCGCTCTTGTTTTTTTTTTTCATACTGTGTGAAGAAGTTTACTGCTACAAAACGCAAATTGTCATCTACCAGAGGTAACTTCTGAAAACAAGTTGAAGTTTGCAGTGACTACACAATAATTTATACACCGATGGTTAAATAAACTGGCAATTAATGCTTTAGATAAACTGATACACCGAAAATTCAACATACTAGTATAATAATTCGTTTTTTGTTCTGTGTTTTTTCTTTTTTTTCAAAAATCCTGAAAGATCGATTTTCAACACACCACTCGTGTACTTTTGGTACTCTGAAAACACAGCTAGATTAAAACACCAAAATTTCGTAGTTCCGATAAACTGGGTTAACTGAAGACCATTTCACTGTTAGTTTTCAGTGTGATAAACCGATTACATTGATAGTTCAATACAATGGTAGGTCATACTTTCAGATATCCAAATACACTGATGGTTGAAATAATGAAAATGTGTAGTTTCAATAATCCGATTGAACCAAAAGATCATACAACTGATTACTTGTCCTTTTGATTATCTAAGTAAAATGATAGTTTAATATAACGATAGGTCTACACTTGATAGTGCATAAATGATTAGTGGTTTAATATGTTGATAACTCCTACTTTCGACGACGCGAAGACACCAGTAACGTGGCTCGTATAGTCTAATATCTGAATGTACTTACAGCGCTAGATTGATCTTCTGATAGTCCCCCCCCCCCCCCCTTCGAAAAGACATGAGTTTAATTGTATTATAATTTTAATATACTGTCAAATTAGAAGAAACTTCCTACTTTTCAATTTCAAATTTCAAGCTCCAATCCTTAAAAAAAAAAAAAAAAATCATTAAACAATATCATATGTCATGGAGGGTAAAAAATTAGACGGACTTTGATTTTTATGTCAATTTCTTTCTAGGATGTAAAAGTGTTGGCAATTAATATTATCTGATGTAAAAAAAACCACTTAATTTCCATGTTTCAGGAAATATTTGTTGGTGTTTTTCTGAACATGGTCTTCACCTTAAATATATTGTACTAACATGTTTTAGACATTTCTACGTCAACATTTTGGTACTTTTGACTAGACATATATCAAGTTATGATTCTATGCCATTCATTTGAATACTTGTTTTGCAAAAGAAATCTTTGCATCCTTTGATAAATTTATGCTGAAGTTGCTTCCTCTACCTACAAAAGTTTTTTTTTTTTTATTCACTGGACTTTTTCAAATATATCATGGTCCAAGGTATTCCTAGCATAATCAACAAATTTCTTTTCAATCACAACATAAATTCCTGTCAAAATGGGCCTTTAAAATGTGGTCTGTCTTTCGAAAATTTTGTTGCTCTTTCGGACAAAGATATGCCCTTGAAATTTCTGCAAATTATCCAAGATGTTATTAATCGTAAAGCGCAAATCGTAAAAAGTTCTCCTTTATTTTTCTGTTGTTTCTGACAACCAATTAACATAAAAAAAAAATCAATTTTCTTTTAATGACTAGTTTATGCATCTTGCAGTGTGGAAAAGAGAATTGATGCTACATGTTATTATAGTGATAGTAGGCCGAGGCCATTGTCCTTTTTTTTTTTTTTTTTTTAAAGTTAATCAAGACAGATCAGTTTGAGTAATTTTGAACTTAGGCAAAGAAGTTTCCAGTCAGTGTTGATTAGATATTTACAGTAAATCGCTGCACTTGGGACAAAATAAGCCCTGCATTTCTGTTCTTCTAGATAAAAGTTTTAAATGAATTTCACACACTGAGATAACTCATAAAACCACAATCAGTGATGTTAAACATCGGCAGACAAATGGAAGCAGTGCAGTGAAAGAGTAAGGTTTTAAACACATTGCTTATGGATATTTTACTACCAAATTTTGCAGACAAATTTGACGTTATTTCAGTAATACAGTTACTGCATGCAGATGAAGCGCCCCTTCCAAAATGATAGGAACGTATTTCAAAGCTGATGAAATTCTTTAAATTGTTTGAGTGCAGGGCCATCAATATTAGTTGTGACGCCGCATGAGCGGCGGCACTATGTTTTTATTCGCTTTTGAAAAGTGCCTGTGGAGGTAGCCATTTTGTTTACTATATGGACTGGTTCAGTGTTTTGTTTTTAACATACATGTAAAACTACCGTACTTTTATTACCAGATCGAGCCCGTACCGACTTTGTTTTTCTATTTGGACTGTTTTTTGTTTTTTTAACATGTAAAATACCATACGTTCATTGCCAGATCGATAAAAACCAGATCGTATCCCAGATGGCCCAGAGTTTAAATATTTACCAAGTAGTATCACCACGTGGACCTCTGCGAAGTTTGTTCAAGTGATGCCCTTGGCGTAAAAATTAACCCGCTGTAACGTGCGATAGTTCAGAAACAACTGATTTGCGGCGCCATTGATGTTATGGATCAATATTTTCTTGTTCCACTTTTAGATTACTTGCAGAACGGGAAAAAATTGTACTCCTCTCCACATTCAAGCATTATGAAAACATAAAGTTGAGATATTCAGGTTGCATGACCATTATCTTTTGACACTTGTCACAAACTAACCCAGAAAAATCCGCGATCATTTTATTTCAGTTAATAATTTCGGTGAAATGTTTCGGACTTTGTATGCGAACTGATCACAAATGGAAACGAATCGCAGACGCTTTTTTCCTCTCGATTGAGTTTGGATTTTATTTACGCGCGAAGTGACAAGGATCAGCAATCGCAGATTTCTTCCTAGATCTACTTTAACTTCTGATGAAGATCTTTGACAAGTTGTATTTCTCAAGAAACAATCTAGACTTAGATCGAGTCTGAATTATGAAAAGCTTTGGTTGTTTTTGAAATGAAAATACACAACCTTTATAGTTTAAATGGTGGAGGGGTGGAGGTTAGGCCTTCTTCTCTTACAGTATTAGCACTGGAACAAGTGTGAAAGAAGACGTAATTGGACCAAAAAAGAAGACTAAAATTTAAAGAAGTAACACTTTAATGGATTTGAGCTTTATTTTCTCCCTTCTCGACAATGTTCTAGGCTATGGAAGACAAATCAAATTGTTCCAGCCACATTTGTCATGTCTAAAACATGATCGAGTCTAAAATTTTGTTGTTTGGTAAACAGTTAAAAGGTAGCTTGTGTCCGTTAGTTCATACAGATGAATTGCATGCTAGGGCTACGATTTAAAATTCTTCTATCTACTTCATTCCAACATGTCTGTACATAAGATGAGGTATTTTCTTGTATTCAACTGTATTATAAATCCACACTGTGACTAGGAATAATGTTAAGAAAAACATTTTATCGGCCGATAATATGTTTGTTCCCGGTCTTGTTCGTATCAAAACTGGTTTAGCCCTCGGCTTGGTCCTCCTAAGGCCCTTTCATCCGATTTTGTTTGTCTCACATTTAATTTGCACGATGTATTTAACTTGTTTTTTCTTTATTTAACATCTGTTCATCATTGGTTTTAGGACCTTTGCCATCAGTAATGAGCTAACAATCTCGAATTGATCGCAGTTATTGTTTATTTAAGATATTTAAAAAATATTGGACTAGTTATCTATCAAAAGAGGTATCCATACGGCAGGGGAGAATATTAAGTATCGAAATATTTTTGACAGTGAATTTTCAAAACCTTTGACATTTTATTATATCTTTGTCATTCATGAAGTGATGTACAACAAAGTTGGACTATTTGTTAAATATCAAAAGGGAAACTTAAGCAACGGAGGCAGGTAACCATCAAGATATTTTTGAGACTGTTATGTTCCTTTTTTGTCTTAATTTTGTCTATAAGCAACTGCTGCCGAGCGTTGGCAACCATATACAGCGTTCTTTTTATTTGTTGCCATAGAAACTAAAATGCAGATGTAGAAAAAATACCGAGAAAATTATCTTTTCAGAAATTATATACTCTGTGATGCTTAAACTTTATGGTAATATCCATCATGTGATATTGGTCTTATAGATTTTGCTTGTTTTTTTTCTTTTTTTCTTGTCATTGCTAAAAAACATAGACAGTTGATATTGCAAGTTACCATGGACTGAAAATGGAAAAGATGAAAGAAAAATGAGATTCATTTCTAAGACATAAAGGATTTTTTTTGCACTTTTCCAGAGATGTTCCTTGAGTTGTACTCTATCGGCCATATTTTTTGAACCCGAAAATATGATTGATTGTCATGGCAACCAAAGAACAAAAAAGAAGAAAATCCTCGGAAATTATCTTCTTCGAATCCATACAGAGCATGAGGCCAAACTTTTCAAAAATACTCATGATATCAGCCTGTAAAATTTTATGCTTTTCCATTCTGTTTTCAACTCCACAGGCTATCAGTGTGAGACTATGTAGATATTTTCATTAGTACGTACAAATGTGAAACAGTTTCAAGTTTGTACAAATGTGATAGCAGTTTTGAGAGCTCTGGTGGGCCTCTTCTTCCAACTTCACCCCTTTTGATGTCCAGGCCTTTAGCGCCTACAGAGCTTTGATTTTCCCGTAAAATGCCCCCTAATTTGGACTGAAAAATGCCTTATTTATCATGTTAGTGAGAAATTGAAAAGCTTAAAGAGTCAACTCAAACTAAGAGCAGTCACCTCTGTATTTCAAATAATTACAACAAATAAGATGCCCCGTTGCTTAAAACACATTCACATTTTAAGTTTTACCGGATATTAATATTTTAGATTTATCAAAAGACATTGCAGACGACAAATCAAATATCGTTCAAATGATAGAACTAAACATAAAATTGAAGGAAACATTGTAATAAGAGAGGAAATATTGGTTACCAGCATTTTTTTCCTTTTCCGACAATGGTTTCAAAAGCCTTCTTCTGGTACATTAAACACGGGGAGTCATCTGGTAAAAAGGTTCAACAAGTCAGCCTATCGGAACTTCGAGGAAGGACCGAAATGTTGCAATGTCTCTTTCAAACTCTCTTTCAAATTCTTCTATGTCCTCTTTCATTGTCCAAAGGCTTCGAGAATCCCGATCTTCGGCCTGAAACAGCTCGCCTTGGTTTATCGGCACCATCTGCTCAATGGTTTGTAACTCGTCCCATGGTTGTAAAGGTACGTTGGCTTCTTCCCATAGATTGGCGCGTAGGTTATTACAGTTCGGGTCAAGGAATTTATCACATTGCACTTTTGCCTAGGAATACAAACAAAAAAGCGTTATAATGTGATATTTCATGTTCTACCAATATTTTATAAGAGATCCCCCCCATGGAAGTGAGAAAATTTGTCTCTTGCAAAGCGTGGTCTTTCAATGCAAGTTCAGTCCAGAAAAAAATATGACGTGGTCTATAATCAAGATACTAGTATCTTATCCTTAAACAACACAATAAAATTTTATACTTGTTCAAATTGAAAGGAGCATTTACAGATGACATATTAAATGCCACTAAAATTATGGCATTTGCTCACAAAAAATGGAGAAAAAAAATGTGAGAAAAGGAGACTAAACAAGCAAAGGAATTAGATTAGATGCAGGATCAGACTGCACGTTCACTGTAGTCTGATCTTGAGCTAAGTCGTCTGCAACAGCCTTCCTTTTTCGCCTTTGACACTGAAATGGTTATACGGGTTTCTAGTGGTCCTGTTTTATGGTCCAAGACTTTCGCGAGTCTGGATTTCTGGCCGTGAACAATTTACTTAAAAAATGTCCGATTTTAAATGGTATGAAATAACTTGTATAATGATTTTCTCCTCATTGTGAAAAGAATCATTATATCAAGTAAGTGGTCCTTTTTCTGTTATACTCCTGATCGGGTTTTTTTTTCCTTTTCAATATACTGACGTTACTTTGTAACTATTAGTCCGTTGACCAAGACTAGCTTCTTGGGTCTGAAAAAGACATTACTTGTGCAGTAATTGAGAAATGATAAAAAAGTCAACTCAAACTAAGGGAAATTACTTCTTTATTTCGAGAAATGTATACATAACTTGTGCACGTTGCTTATAGCACATTACCAGACAACAATATTTTAGACTTCTTCACATCAAAGGCATTTGCGGACGACAAATTAGTTGTTGCTCAAATGATGATATATACATTCAAAACGGAGTTGTCGAAAGGCTTCGAGAATCCCTATCTTCGACAGGAAATAGCTCGCCTTGGTTTATCGGCACCATCTGCTCAATGGATTGTAACTCGTCCCATGGTTGTAGAGGCTCGTCGGCTTCTTCCGAAAGATTGGCGCGTAGGTTATTACAGTTCGGGTCAAGGAATTTATCACATTGCACTTTTGCCTGGGAATACAAACAAGAAAGCGTTTAATGTGACAATTCATATTCCAGCAATATCTTAATAGAGAGACCACCCCATGGAAGTGAGAAAATTTGTCTCTCGCAAAGCGTGCTCTTAAAACGCAAGTTCAGTAAAAAAATATAAACGGGTTTATAATCTAGATCTATACTGATCTCTTAAAGCAGGGAGTTGATTGACTGGTCTTACCAGACCTTAATTTTAAGACTTGTCAAAACTGAAAGCATTTGTACAACAACGAATAAAATGTAGGCCAAATGATAGAATTTGTCTTTGAAAGGGCGCAAAACATGACAGGAAAAGGGAAAAAAAACCTAGGCTACCAATGAACCAAGTCCTGTTAGAAGAGAGTTTAATGAATCTTCAAACAATAAGGCTTGCAACACGCGAAAAGGGGCATTCGGACATTTGCGTAGAGTGTCGTCTCGGATCAGCCTGTGCATGCTGCACAGGCTAATCCGAGACGGCACTTTACGACTATATTAGATTTTGTGCTACAGCAGACTTGCGCAAAATAGAAAATTACATAGAAACGGAAAGTGTCGTTTCGGATTAGCCTGCGCGGACTGCGCAGGCTGATCCGAGACGACATTTTATGGAAATATCCGAATGCCCCTTTTCGCGTGTTGCAGGCCATATCGACATAGGTCAGTCTGGCCTTTGGTGAATTTCCTATATGTCCAAGGACCAGCGTATGCCATGATACAACCGGTTGTTGGATAAAAAAAGTTTTATGGATCCATAAATATATGATGACTTCTCGGTATAGTGCGACATTGCATCGTGGTGATACTTTAAAACTTCTTTTGCCAGACTTTGACTCAAATGTTTTCAAAAGCCTTAGGATGGTTAAAATTCAAGACTGTTTAGTACAAGGACAATACGGATGTTGTCTAAACCATATTTAACTCCTGATTTCTGTTCTTCAAGCAAACAATTTTGAACAAATTGTAACACTGTACAGAATTGTGAGGGAGATGTAGCTAGTGGAGAGAAATATTCTCCTTTTACAACCATTAATTCCATTCTGTTCATTAGCTAAGTACATATTACAGATGTTTTCACCTACTTTGCATTTTTTTTTTTTTTTATCACCTGCTACAACTTTGGTTTGTGAGGTAATTGCGGTAACGACTGAACAACGGAGAGTCGCTACACAAATATAAAAACTCGACTTCTCTCAAAAACACAATGGAACTAAAGCCATCACTAAACAAGTAGACGGATTAGATGCAAGATAAGACTGCACGTTCAGTGTAGTCTGATTTTGAGCTAAGTCGTCCGCAGTTGTCCTTCTTTTCGCCAGTGGCACTAAAATTTTTAAATGAGTACGAATTTTTAGCGGTCCTGTTTTATAGTTCAAAGGCTTCGCGAACTCGGATTTCTGGTCGTTAACAATTCACCACAAGAAAACAGAATACAAAAAAAAATCAATCTTTACGTCCGATTTAAATGGTGTGATACACCTTATATAAGGGTTTTTTCATCAATGTGGAAAAAGAATCAATTGATATGACAAGTAATGGGACCTTTTCCTGTTGTTTTCCTCGAGGGCTTTCAGCTTCTTGGTAGCTTGGGTTTCAGACTGATCGTTTTTTTCTTTTCAGTATGCTGTCGTTACTTGTAACTATTACCGCCTGGACCGAGACTAGCTTCTTGGGTCTGATGAAAACCATGTTTGTGCAGTAATTAAGAAATGATAAAGAAAAAGTCAACTCAAACTAAGGTCAATTACTTTTGTATTTCCAGAAATTAATACATAACTTCTGCACGTTATTTATGACATATTAACAGGCAACTCTTTACCAGACAACAATATTTAGAATTCTTCATTTCAAAGGCTTTTGCAAACGACAAATTAGTTGTTGCTCAAATGAAGATAGATAAATTTAAAACAGTGGAAAACATTGTGGGAAAAGGAGAAAATACTGGTTACCAGCATTTTCTCCTTTTCCTACAATGGTTGCAAAAGCGCTGTTCAAGGTCCTAAAACACGAAGGTTGTCTGGTAAACAGAATAAACAGATCAGCCTGTTGGAGGTCTCTTAAAAGACCGAAACGGTGCAATGTCTCTTTCAAACTCTCTTTCAAACTCTTCTATGTCCTCTTTCATTGTCCAAAGGCTTCGAGAATCCCGATCTTCGGCATGAAACAGCTCGCCTTGGTTTATCGGCACCATCTGCTCAATGGTTTGCAACTCGTCCCATGGTTGTAAAGGTACATCGGCTTCTTCCCATAGATTGGCGCGTAGGTTATTACAGTTCGGGTCAAGGAATTTATCACATTGCACTTTTGCCTAGGAATACAAACAAAAAAGAGTTAAGTGTGACTGAAAGAATTGATTAACAGTGTTTTACACCGCTTTCAACATTATTGCAGTCATATCACGGCAAATGCTTATATATTCATGCATATCCTTGGTTTCACTAATACCAAGCTAGGGCTCTAAAGTGTCTCGCTCAAGGACACTCCCACAAAAGCCCAGGTTACGAGTCCACACTTTACCAATGAGCCGCCCAAGACCCCATTTAGTTTGAGCGCGTACATCAAACCTAGAGCGACCACCAAATAGTAAGAAAAGAAATACCGGTATCGCTTGCAGAAGGTCGTCTTTCAAAGATAGGTAAAGTTAGCTACTAGTAGCCAGCTACTAGTAGCCCGCTACTTGTTCAGGTAAAGTTAGCTACTGGTAGCCAGCTACTAGTAGCCGACTACTTGTTCAGGTAAAGTTAGCTACTCGTAGTCAGCTACTAGTAACCAGCTACTTGTTCTGGTAAAATTGGTTATTTGTAGCCAGTTTTTTGGTAGCCACCTTCTAGTAAGCAGTCACTTGTAAAGGAAAATCTGGCAATTCGTACCCAGCGACCAAGGTATAGGTAATTAAAACGGAGGTTCTTTATTAGTTTCCTAAAGGTACAAGTAGCTGGCGAGCCAACTGTCGATACCTTAAACGAAATGCTTTTCTTCCATCCAGAATATTATATAAATGCATCAGAACAATCAAAATCAAATAATTTCCTGTACAAAAGGGGAAAGCTACGAGATCTGTCAATAGGATTTTTTTTTCACATTTGTTTCCAATTAGGGATTCAAAATGTACAAATAGCTGGCGAGATTAAGACAAACATTTCAAAATATTTCAACGAATCGCATCCACTGTACTACGGAGAAATTAAAAATATCATTTCCAATTCATTTTAGTTATTTAAGGGGCCAGGTACTCGTCATGAAAATTGGGACATTTTTTCAATTTCACTCAGAGAAGAATTCAAAGGTACAAGTAGCTGGCGAGTCTAAGAGCTGTTTTTAAAACTGAATGCTTGTTTTACATAAAGGGGATTAGAAATGCACTAAAATAGTCAAAAGTTAAGCATTTCCAGCTATAAAAGGGGCCTGCTACTGATTTGAAAATGGGACAACTTTCCACTTTTGCAAAACAATGATTAAAATGTTCAAGTAGCTAGCGAGATTTAGAGAGATTTTTCAAAATATTTCAACGAGTCATATTAAGGATACTTAGGAGAAATTAAAGATATCAAAATCAATCCATTGTTATTCATTTATGGGACCAGCTAGTCGTCATGAAAAAGCGGATAATTTTCAATTTTACTTAGAGTGAAATTAAAAAGGCACAGGTAGCTGGCGAGCCTAAGAGAGATTTTTGACAATGAATGCTCGTTTTGAATAAAAGAGACTATAAACGCACGAGAAAACTAAAAATTTAAGCAATTCCGGTTTTTAAAGGGGTCAGCTACTTGATCTGAAAATGGGACAACTTTCCACTTTTGCGAAATAATGATTTAAAATGTACAAGTAGCTGGCTAGATTTAGAGAAATTTTTCAAAATATTTCAACAAATCATATTGAGGGCACTTAGGAGTAATTAAAGATATCAAAATCAATCCATTCTTATTTATTAAAGGGGCCAGCTACTCGTCATAAAAATGCGGATATTTTTCAATTTTACTTAGAGTGAAATCAAAAGGTACAAGTAGCTGGCGAGTCTAAGAGCGATTTTTGGAAATGAATGCCTGTTTTGAATAAAAGAAACTATGGATGTATGAGAGAACTCAAAATTGAATCATTTCCGATTATTAAAGGGGCTAGCTATGTGATTTAAAAACGGGACAACTTCGCTGTTTTTCAAAGTAATGATTTGAAATGTACAAGTAGCTAGCGAGAATTGAAGAGATTTTTTTCAAAATATTTCAACGAATCATACTGAGGATATTTAGGGGAAATTAAAGATATCAAAATCAATCCATTCTTATCATTTAAAGGGGCCAGGTACTCGTCATGAAAATGCGGATGTTTTTTCAATTATACTTCTTGTGAAATCAAAAGGTACAAGTAGCTGCGAGCCTAAGAGCGAAATTTGAAATTAAATGCTTGTTTTGAATAACACAGACTATGAATGTATGGGAGAACTCAACATTGAATCATTTCCGATTATTAAAAAGGCAAGCTACTTGATTTAAAAACGGGACAACTTCGCTGTTTTTCAAAGTAATGATTTGAAATGTACTAGTAGCTAGCGAGACTAAAAGAGATTTTTCAAAATATTTCAACGGATCATATTCAGGATATTTAGGGGAAATTAAAGATATCAAAATCAATCCATTCTTATCATTTAAAAGGGCCAGCTACACGTCATGAAAATGCGGATGTTTTTCAATTTTACTTAGAGTGATATCTTTAATTTCTCCTAAGTATCCTTAATATGACTCGTTTAAATATTTTGAAAAATCTCTCTAAATCTCGCTAGCTACTTGAACATTTTAATCATTGTTTTGCAAAAGTGGAAAGTTGTCCCATTTTCAAATCAGTAGCAGGCCCCTTTTATAGCTGGAAATGCTTAACTTTTGACTATTTTAGTGCATTTCTAATCCCCTTTATGTAAAACAAGCATTCAGTTTTAAAAACAGCTCTTAGACTCGCCAGCTACTTGTACCTTTGAATTCTTCTCTGAGTGAAATTGAAAAAATGTCCCAATTTTCATGACGAGTACCTGGCCCCTTAAATAATTAAAATGAATTGGAAATGATATTTTTAATTTCTCCGTAGTACAGTGGATGCGATTCGTTGAAATATTTTGAAATGTTTGTCTTAATCTCGCCAGCTATTTGTACATTTTGAATTCCTAATTGGAAACAAATGTGAAAAAAAAATCCTATTGACAGATCTCGTAGCTTTCCCCTTTTGTACAGGAAATTATTTGATTTTGATTGTTCTGATGCATTTATATAATATTCTGGATGGAAGAAAAGCATTTCGTTTAAGGTATCGACAATTGGCTCGCCAACTACTTGTACCTTTAGGAAACTAATAAAAATCCTCCATTTTAATTACCTATACATTGGTCGCTGGGTACGAATTGCCAGATTTTCCTTTACAAGTGACTGCTAACTAGAAGGTGGCTACCAAAAAACTGGCTACAAATAACCAATTTTACCAGAACAAGTAGCTGGTTACTAGTAGCTGACTACGAGTAGCTAACTTTACCTGAACAAATAGCTGGCTACTAGTAGCTGGCTACCAGTAGCTAACTTTACCTGAACAAGTAGCGGGCTACTAGTAGCTGGCTACTAGTAGCTAACTTTACCTATCTCGTCTTTCAATGCAAGGTCAAATTATTAACGTGTTCATAAAGTTTTAGGCACGCCCATATTGGTAGCATTTGCAGACAACAAGTGGAAAGATGTAAAATAATGTTTTAAAAGGTTATTTGCTGGTTACCAGCCTCTCCTCCTTTTCAAGTTTATTTAAAAGCCTGTTACCCCAGAGTTGCTAAACTCATGGTCGATTGCTACACGGTTAAGATAGTGTTTATAACTGTTTACAAACGATAAAGTTTTAGACTTATCCCAGTTGAAACCATTAGCATACGGAAAAAATAAAAGATAAAACATGTCACTCAAACCCTCAAAAATTAAAATCTGCTTTTGGAAGCGTAGAAAACGTTGTGGGAAAAGGAGAAAATACTGGTTACTATTACATTTCTACTATTTCCATAATGTTTTCAAAAGCCTTTTTCCTCAAGGTCGTTAATACTTGGTATTCTGTGGTAAAAACACAATTGGCCTCCAATATAGATTCGATTGTATTTAACCCATATAGACGCTTACGTCGTCCGTCAGCAGATTAGGGTAAATGCACGTTAATTACGTCATATATATATTCACTTCGAGCTGTGATATTTTTACAAATTTGAAACAGTGGGACACAGGGCGCACTACCCTTGAAGAGTATTGGACATCTGTGAAATTTATGCGCCCCTTTTTGTCTTAACCAAATTTGTTAAAATCGTTGTGCACACTTGGCAAGTCGGGTGCTCGTTACAAAATTAATCAATAAACTACAACCTCAATACCTTTTTATTTCGCGTTCAGCTTTATGTACTCCTTCAATGACATGACGAAGCCGAGAAAACCCACAAATCGCTACCCAAACTGCAACAAATATTACCTTCGTTTTCCATGGGAAGCCACACTTGTCGGGTTGTATTGTAAGCACACCGCGACCAATCTAAATCGGCCTAATTTCAAGGGTACACTTACCCCCTGAGCTGTAAATCTGGGGGTAGGATTTCATATTAGAGAGTATGACAATAATGGTTCTCAACTAGAGGTAAAGCAATCAATATTGATGATTTGCCGCACGAAAGTCTGTTATATTGAAATATCTGTGGAAATTTACTACTTAATGTCATTAAAAAGCTGAAAAGACGGTCTGGAGTGACTCTGATCGGACAATGTTAAAAGAAACATTTTGTTGTGTCATGGGTTTCCGTGTTTTTTGCATCGAGCATTTTTTCATGTTTGTTAATTCATGGATAGGTATTTCCGTGTGATTTGACAATAATTTATCAATAAAGGTAGCAAGTAACTTCAAATCCTGTCATTTTACACAAGTTAATCGGATAATGTTTTTTTTTTACGTTTTTTTCTTACGTGAGGTCTCGCGTGTAACAAATTTGTTACGTGAATTTCAATTCTATAACGTGATTTACGCAATAATTTGCGTGAGTGGGAACATTGACTGAGGTGCATATCGGATGAGACCGAAGGTCGAATCCGATATTCACCTCTTTACACACGCAACGAGAATTGACCCGACCACACAGAAATGCAGACTGATGTAAAATTCCTTTTATCACATACTTCACCACAATAACTGTAGAGAAACATCACAAAATCAATACAAATAACCAAAAGTTCGGAAAACTACATTTATTTGCACATATAAGTACAATATTTATGAATAGTGAATGAATATAAATAAATAACGGTAAGTCTGCATAGATCAGTATTCATTTAAAAATGGCTGTGGCTAAAAAATTATTTCTTAAACACTGAAAAGGTACTCAGTGGTTGTTATATCACTGTCACTGTCAAAAATAGTACATTTCTTTTCGTTTTTAGGAGCAGGAGGCAAGTCAAGCTTGTGATTATGTATCGCGATTCTTAAGTTCATGAGTGTATCGTGCAGTCGCACATGGAAATACCCTTTCGAAGCAACACATGTTTATGTAATAGGCATTGATATCGGACAAAGTTAAGATCTGCATAGAAACATTTTTTGAAAAAAGTAGACGAGAAGTAACAGATGAAATAGCTACGAGTACAAATGGGGTTTTTGTGCTTCGTCATGCAGACCGAACGTGTTAGGAATTTGGTGATAAGACCCGAACGTCAATACACAGACGTAGTCTGTGTACACAATTATGCTCTACACACGGTACTAGACTGATATAGAAAAATTTTCTGTCGAGTTGTACTGGCGAGTTAGATAACGCCCGTATTTTACTCGGATCATAGATAGGTAAATAAAAGAGTAAAATATTCTAAAAGATAAACCCGGAACGCAGTCGCTCTTAAAATCCGAAACGCAGTCGCACCGACCGGCAAACGTATGCGCCCAAGAGATGCACATCTTTTAAAAATCTGCGTCCTCGGCGATTTTTATGCGCCATTCCCGCAAGGCGCGCAGGTAAATGAATCACTGTTCGAGCTGCATACGAAAATTTTATATAACGTTAGACTGAAGGTCGTTCAGATTGGTTTTAGATTGGATCGGTCAAAATACTACGTTATAATATTCACCGCGATTTGATTTGTCAAAAACACGATATGGATGGTCAAAAATTAACGCTAAAATATTAATCAGCCATTCATCAAAACGAAGTTATTACCCACTTTATCAGTATTTGTTTTATTTTTCTTGCAGTTTTTAAACATAAGTGTCAATACTTCCAATATTTTTTGGCTGGAATTTGTAGGTATATAATAAAATGGGAATTATGTTGTGGTAACTTTCCTGGTGCTTGTATTTGCTTCTTCTCTCCGCGTAAATGAAGTTTGACTTCTCGCTCGACTGAAAAGGCCTCTTAATATTACAATCTTTCTCCCCCAATTAATACCTCATATCGCTAATTAATGAAATCAAATATATCATTTCAGATAACGGTGGACAACAGTTTCTTTTAAAATAATTTTCACCTGCAAGAGCGTGAGAAAACTTAAAAAAAAAATGGATTTGCTTACCCAACATGATTCAGCAACTCATTAATTCCGGTAACGTTTATTTCTGTATTCGGAAATATCCATAGTTCGGAAAGTTATGGAAAAACCCGAGGTTCGCCATCTTTTATCCGATCTATAAAATCACGTGACCATCACCGGTTTCGGAATTCGATGGGGGAAACGCTGGTAGTTACAGTCTATGTCGTCACTTCCGTTCTCCATATCTGAATTTGTTAACTTCCTGTCCAGTGTTTTTTTTTTTCTCGAAATGTATATATGATATTTTATCCTGTCACCTTCTACAATTTCGACCCGATAACAGGGTGCCGTATATTTTTTTGTTATCCGTCAGTTGGTCACGTGACCGCTAAGTGCGCACCTGCTAACTGGGACTATTTTCAACCAAGCGTCTTACTGCCGTAATTAATGAATCAATCACTAGCGAATACTTTTGCTCATTTAATTAATAGTATGTTATGTTAAAACACTTTGTCTTCTTCGCCACAATATCTTTCTGCGGATATACGTCACGTTTAATAATTATGATGTAGCCAATATCATTCATGACGTCATTATTGCATCTGCATATCCAGAGGGTTTTGTAAACACAGTTCTTCATTTTTTAAAGTTTCTCATAGATTTAGTGAGAAAGATGTCAATATGTGCCTTATTTCGAGCGAAATGTTCAATTTAGTCGGATTTTGGATTATAATTGAGAAAAAAGATAACTAAAATAGACGGTTGGTGTCTTGGATTGGGAAAGTCGATCAGGCTCGGCTCCGGAAATTTATTAAAGGTACGGTCTTTATCAAAGTTTTTTCGTTTGTTTGTTTTGTTTTGTTCCGTTACAGTGAGTGACAGGATAAATAGAATAGATGGTTGGTGTCTTGGATGGGTTAAGTTTATCGGGCTCGGCTCCGAAATTTATCCGGTTCGCCTTCGGCTCACCAGATAAATTCCTCCGCCTTGCCCGATAAACTTAACCCATCCAAGACACCAACCATCTATTCTCTATTTCCAGCCTTTCTATTTTTTAGGTGGCAGCGAAAGGTACTAGTAATTGTTTGTGGTTAAGTAATTGCTGAAAGTGTTTGCGACAATAAAAATTTATATATATATCTTTTTGCCTCAGCGGTTAACATTTATTCGTAAATTAAACCTTTATCCATGTTAATCTTCCTTATTTGATGAAGACGTTTTCGAAACGTCTATGGAGCTTAGAATCTAAATATAACTTGTTAATTTTTTTTAACACATAATCCCGAATTTAACGACCATGAGCAAGGAAACTTTTGAAAACCTTGTTTTCCACTCTAATAAAGGCAAGTTCCGTCATTTGAGCCATCTTTGATAAGACGTCTGCAACTGTTTTGACTTTGGATAGTAAAGCTTTTGCTGGTCAGCTTAACTACTACGTACTGTGTAGACCAATATCAGACTGCACAGAACGTGCTGTCTGATCTTGGAGGTACTCTGTCTGATATATCAAGGTTTTTTTAAAGAACAACTGGCTGGATTTTTTCTTCGTAATTTTTTCAAAGTATAGAAATTGGTAACTTTATGTAGCTCTAAGCATTTTTTGCCCTTTAACTCTTTATCACACAATCCCGACTTTTAACGACCCGGACAAAGAAGCCTTTTGAAAACCTTGTAGAAAAAGGAGAAAATGCTGGTAACCAGCATTTTCTCCTTTTCCCACAATGTTTTCCACCCTTCCCAAAACAAATTTCAATTTTTTCAGCCGTATTTAAGTCGTCTGCAACTACTTTCAATTTGGACTAGTCTACAATTTTGTCGTTTGGTAAAGAGTTAACATATTTACCAGACGACAAGACTTGTCTAACTTGGAAACATTTCCAGACGACAAGTCAAATGTGACTCGAATGATAGATTTCGGCCTTGAACCCTTTCCCAAACAGTCTCGTGTCTTAACGACACTGAGGAAGAAGCCTTCGAAGAAATTTTGGGGAAAGGATTGATAAATTCATCGTATGGTGTTAAATGCCGTTTTCAACATTATTTCAGTAATATCGCGGCGACAAGTGCACTAGATTCTATGCTTTCCTGGAGTTTCTTCTACCAGTACTCCGCACAATATTCTGTTCAAGCCACTGGCTGCTTTCCCACATAGCTATCGTCGCAACAAAGGTCAGCTGTGAGACAGGAATGAATTCTGTCGCAATGACTATCATCAATCCTCGTAAAGAAACTGGCCGAGCCGAGGATCGAACAAGAGACCTCCTGTTCTAAAGTCTTAAACGGTACAGAATGAGCTACCGGGGCTGAGCATGGGAAGAGGAGAAAATGCTGATTATCAGCATTTTTGTTAATTTTCCGAAAATATTTTTTACCCATTCAGAGCCAAAATGTAACATATAATCCACATCTTAGTTACCGACAACAGCGCTGAGTTGGGATAAGTCTTTAATTCTGTCGTTTCGTAAATAGATAAGAAAAGAAAACAACGGGAAAAAAGGAGAAGATGCTGATTACCAGGATTTTATCCTTTTCATACAATGTTTTCAAAAGCATTCTTTCTCATGGTCGTTTAAACACGGCCTTTATTTTATACAGGAATAAGCATCTTTTACATCTTACCCGGATTTTGGGGATAGGGTCCGGTGCTGATGTCCCGCTTCCCGGAAGAGGCAAAGCTTTGATGAGGTCTGAAGACACAAATCGATGAGTCGGAAGACACATTTTCTTTATCTTGTTACAATACAATAGTTTACTTCCTCCACAGTTGTTTTCGCATGTAGGACTGTCTTCATATCTAAAGACGTATATAACTCTTTACGACACAATCTAAATACTCATTGAAAGAAGGTTTTGGAAAACATTGTGAGAAAAAGGAGAAAATGCTGGTAACCAGCATTTTCTCCTTTTCCCACAATGTTTTCTACCCTTTCAGGCAAATCACACCATATAAATAGAATAAATAGAATCCATTTTGTCTTCTGCAATTTTTCCAGTTTAAAACAAGACTATTTTTTTTTCGTTCAGTAAAGAGTTGAACGCTAAAGGCCCGTCTACACTAGTAAACATTTGTTTGCAAATACCACCAAGCACCATGTTTGCTGTTCTTTGCAAGAAAGTTTGCAAGTGTAGACCAGTCAGCAAACACAAGCAGATATCACCTAACATTGTTTGCTGATGCTTCGACATCTTCATTTTTGTTTGCTGTGTTTGATGTTTGTTGGAGCTTAAATATCTTGAACAGTCAGAAGTTGTCTTGTTATCATGTGACGAATACATCACATGATCTTCAAACACCACTACACACTGTATGCCATTGATTGTTGTAAACAACCTACGGACAAACATGACCAAAAATACCAAAGAATTGTTTGATGATGTTTGCAAACAAATGTTTGGTATTGTAGATGGGCCTTAAGGGTGCTTCTTAAGATTATCATTATCTTGTATGTGAACCGTGGCCTCTTCAGCTATTTTTAGATTTCGCTTTTGAATTGCGCTATAGGATTGTCACGTGATTAATAACAAGCAGATAATGTTGGATGGTCACTGGCCAAACACGGCAAATTCCGTAAGAACATCTAATCTCGTCCGTAGGAAGGAAGTTTCCATTCTGAAGAACAGGTAGTCACATGATCTTAAACATGGCGTCGCCTTTGTATATCGATTAGCAACGACATAAACAACCACGGTGAAGTTATTCACATTTTTCAACATGTCGGCGAAAACTTCCAATGGAATTGATAAACCTTGTTAAAAACTGATTTTACAATTTATTTGTCCACGAACATGTTTTAAGAAAGATTTGGACAGAAAATTGTGACTCGTATTTTTTTGAAAGCAGAGCCTTACAGTTTTAAGAAGCGTTATATTTCCGGCGAAGAAGTGTACCGTGTATCTAGCGTACTACAGCCGAGGGATCTGATCAAGCGATCATCCCGAGTTTTGCGAAGGATGGGATGGCATTGAAATTTCAAATTTTCGTGGTTCTTGATGTCGTTGCTTATCGATTTATATGTGCGCCGCCATGTTCAAGATCATGTGACTGACAGTACTTCAAAATGGATCCTTGATACGGACTAGGATAGAAGTAGTTACGGAATCGGCCGAGCTGTGGCGAGTGGGTATTCAAATAGGTACAATGACGTAATGCCTCTTTAAAAAAAAAAAAAAAGAGACGGGAACCCCTATTGCAAAACGACCTTTCCATTTTTTAAACGTCAAAATCGTACCTTTTTATTGATAAAATCGTCGAGTTTCGAGAACACTTTAAAAGACTAATATACGTGGTGTTTCATAATATATGTCCTTATTCTATACATGTATACTGTCTACACGTATAAGTTTAAAATAAATGGAAAGCTACCATCATTTTGCAGACAAAATAAAATTTCATCTGATATAAAATACACAGACATTACCTGAACATTCTTTGACACCTACACTTTTTTTGACAAGTCCTGCATAACGTCACTTCTGGGACTTTAAATAACGTCAACTCTTTGTTTTAAGACTTTCCTAGAAGCATGCAGGTTTACAAGCAGCAAAATGGGTTTAGAGCATAAGAGAAATCAGGTTTTCATAAAAAAAAAAAAACTGCTACACAATGAGACAATTACCTAATGTGCTGTTTTCAGCGCAGACGGTATAATGGGTTCACATGTTTTTCGCAGATGGCAAGGACAATGCCGACACAGTAAGTAAGGAGGGTCATCTGAACATTCTGAGGAAGAAAGTCATTCCAATGCCAAAAGAAAAAGTAGTAACATTGAAGACACTGGAAATAGTAGATGCATTTGATTTCAGCAAGGAGGAGCCACACAACACATGCCCGAAAGCATAATTGAATGACTTTCAAAAGCATTCTGGCAAAGGTTATTTTCTTTCAGGAATGGTTACACATTCTGACCCTCCAGACTTTTTCTTGTAAGGTGCATTATGAAAGGTATACAGCCCAATGTCAGGAGATACTTAGGACTTTAAAGGTGCAATCAAGAAAGAAACTTATGAAAATAGCGGAGAGGGGGTCGGAGACATGTAATGAAAAGCTCTCACAATAAACTCGACGTCAGAACTACTCAGAGTAAACGTCACTGTTGTAAAATGGACTTGACAGAAATAATGTAGCGTATTAAATCACTATAATAAGAGTAATGTCTATGTACTTCATATCAATTTGAATTTTGTTAGGTCTGCAAAAAGTTTGCAGCTTTCAATCCAGTTTAAATTGAAATTAGTAGAAAATATTGACTCTTAGAATAAGGGCAGACAATATGAAACATCCTGTATTTATACACATTTACCAGTGTTTACCCTCTATTTCACTAAATGATCATTTCAAAAGCAAGTAGTAAAGACCGAAATATTACGTTTTCTGATATTGATCTACACCGTCCGTAACAGTTCGCAGAGTTGCACTTACAAGTTGATGCCTAAAAGTTTTGAGTCTCAGTCAATTTTTTACTCTTAAGAGAGTACTTTGATTCTATTAAATGAGTACAAAGCTTCACGCATAATGTCCATGAACGTATTAGCTACTGATTTCATGTCGGATCATATTGCTAGCTGTAGTTATTTAGTCACATTTTGTTGAACGAAGGTATCCTCAGCGAGTTGTCAAAATGGACAAAACTGAGTACAGAGCTGTGATGAAATTTCTAGGCCTGGATGATCAGTCTGCCAAACGTGTTGAAAAGTGATTGACTGCTGTATGTGGAGAGTCCTCCCCATTCTTCTATAACTATCAAACGCTTGCTGAAGCAGTTACGGTATAGCAGAGAGAGCTTAGTAGTTGACGCCAGGCCAGGATTGTGATAATGAGATAACTGTTGCTGTGGAGAGCCGAACCGAGATGTCGACTTTAACAGACCGGATATTAATGTCTAACGGACAACCCCTTTTCAACCCATTCAGGAGACTTATCTTCCTGGACCAGAAACTTTATTACAGCTCTGTACTCATTTTTGTCCGTTTCGACAACTCATTTGGGGTAGACTATCTCCGTTCAACGATTTGTTATGACTAAATAATTCAATATTAGTTTTTTTCATGAACATTGGCGAGTTCTGATTGGCTGAAATTCTTTTTCATAGATCCATGAAAAAAGAAAAAAAAAAAAAAAAAAAAAATAATAATAAGCAGTGCCGGAACTGCTTTTGCAGTCAAACTAATGTAAACAAACATGTATACGAGATTCCATAATGTTTTTTGTCTGATTTTATATCCAGTCTGAATTTAAAAATTGCAAGCTAAATTTTCTCTGAACATTGAAAAAAATGTCCAACAGCAAATTCAAAGAGAGAGCTTAAACTCATTGTCACTTTGCTGGGTCCTAACAAACTTATTTTCAACTAATTCTAGCGTATTGAACTTCTAATAATAAATCTACTAAATGTGCCTATGTTCAATACTATAATGACGTCATGAATTACGTCATTTTTACGTCATGAACAAGCAGATTTACGCTATGAATTATCAATGAAATGGACTTTAAATAAATACGCAATGTTGGATTTACAAAAAAAGCAGTTAGAGTAAAATTTAAGTGCATATTTGTTGAATTATTAAGGAATGAAGAGAATTTTTATTTTTTCATGGAGGTATGAAAAAAAAATCTCTTCATTCCTTATAATTTAATATTACAGATAACATACACCCACGGAAATAATTCAAACTGCATTGACTTTCTTTATTTTTAAATCTAACGTTGGAGTTTCTAAAGCCTCTTCCACTCATAATTGTATGGCGCAAGAATACAATAGGGAAGCAGTTATAAGATACCCGATACTGAAAATTAACCAATAAAACGAAAGTAATTGAACACGGCAGTGTGCAGGACTCGCACGGAGCAACCTTCAGCGAAAGTAGTTCCGGCATAACGTGATTTTTTTTTCATGGAGCTATGAAAAAATTTTTTCAGCCAATCGGAACTCGCCAATATTCATGAGAGCAACTGATATTAAATTGTTAAGGAATGAAGAGAATTTTTTTTTTTTGTTTTCATGGAGGTATGAAAAAAAAAAACCTAATCGCACTTTTGTATGAAACCGCTTGAAAAAAAAAACTAATGACACTTTTGTATGAAACCGCTTCGCGGTTTCATACAGTGTGATTAGGTTTTATTTTCATACCTCCATGAAAACAAAAAAAGTTCTCTTCATTCCTTAAATAACTACAGCCAACATTATGATCCGACATGCGATCAGTAGCTAATACGTTAATATTTTTGGTATTGTTTCAAATTATTGCTAAAAGACTTTTACTTTATGCAATAATAGCATTAATTCACGTTTTTGCGGTCGTTAACATTCGCAGAGGCCTTCAAAATACTTTAACACCCTCGTGCTTCGCACTCGGGCGTTAAACCATTTTTCAGGCCTCTGCGAATGTTAACGACCTCAAAAACGTGAACTAACCCCATGTGTGATCTTGACATGCATAAAATACATGAGTGACAGGGCAACAAACCTGAAAGTATATTTGGTCCATTTATCCAATAATCCATCAGACACATAATATTGTTGCATTTCTTTCATCTTACAGGTGAAACATTGCGTGTACCTTTTGTCATCCTCGGCTAAATGAATCGGTGGAAAAAAGAGAAAGCATCATAAACATGTATATGAGCCATAGCCTGTGAAAGTGGGCCTTTTTGCAAGCGCAAAGGGTATCTACCCTGGTCAGCCTGCGCAGTCCACGCCGGCTGAATTGGGCCGAAACATTTTTCTATTGGTAAATTTTCTACATTTCAAAGAGCCAGTCTACCTCATAATTCAGTTGGTTAATATTAGACAAACTGGATTCTATGGATCCATAATCATGTGGTGACTTGCTTGGTATGATGCATCATGGAGATGCGTTAAACATCTTTATTAGAAATTGTGCAATCGTATTGGATATGAAACAAACAAACTTTTTTTGGCGGTCCGGCAGGTCTGACCATGGCGGTATGTTTGTACCCCAGCAAATGTGGTGCTGCTCTTCCCCTCATTAACCTCTTTTTTACCTTTTGAAGTAATGATTTCTAAAAATGAATTTGCAACAGACAGATGAAAAAATGTCACCAGTATTTCTCTTTTTCTCACAATATTTGCAAAAGGATTACTCCCGATTGGTCGCCAGGTGAAGCATGGGATCGTATAGTACAGGATAATTCAACACCATGCAATGTTTGTCACCATCTAAAAGAAGAACCTGCATTTAACACATCTACCCTCAGGTGTGGAGCACGTCATACTCGTACTAATATCCCGAAAACACGCCTTGATCTTTTCAGTATATTTGAATCATGTTCTGTGAAAAGGGTCATATGGACGGTTTTCGGTAGTTTTCTTAGCGCAGCCTAGTGCTCATGGGAATGAGCTTTTTCGTCCCTAGGACTGTTCGCCCAAGCTTGTTCGTCCAGGCTCGTTCGTCCGAGCGTGTTCGTCCTGTTGATTGATCTCATTTCTTTTCAAATCGAATCTGGAGCACTAGGAAGGCATGTAAGTATAAAGGACGATATTTGACTTTTCACAAAGGAAATACTTGAGTAGCACTCGGATCTATTCACCGTGCGGAGCGAAATCATATGCAGCTCAAACATATTTCACTTTAAAGGACATTTTGTGAGGAAATCTAAGTTGGACTTTATTTCAAGGGTTCAGTCTGCATTTCTAAGAAAAGATACAACAAGGAATACTGACTGTACACAACTAGCGAGGCAGGAGAGAAGAAGGTAACTAGCCATCCAGTTCTTCTTATGCAAAGTGTACAGAAACGTGTTCTCGAGATGAGAAATCCACCTCGTCGAACAAGCCTCGGAAAAGAACTTCACCTATGGATGGTCTTTAATAATAAGTGATCTATCGCTTAATTTGACTTATCAAATGTTTTATTGTGTTTACTAATATATGACTATGCTTGTATCTTTTCATGAAAAATACGTAGTCAGTTTTCGGTAAAACTAGGAATTTTTGTGTAAAAATGTGTTATGGTTGCCATCTGTAATTTTGTAAAACTCTAAACAAGTCAACTTATTCTCTTTCTTTGTTAAATCTGAATAGAAGAAACTTCAAGGATTCAATACAGAAAAAATGGACAAAAACTATGGAAGGGTATTTTTGATAACTGTTTTACTCGCAGAAATCTTAATTCTGCCGACTTTGGTGGCAGATTTTTGGTTAACAAAATTGCGGCCGAGCCCCCGTAGCGCAGTCAGTAGCGTACAGGACTCAAGAACAGGGGGCCGCTCGTTCGATCCTCTGCTCGGCCAATTTCTTTCCGAGGATTGATGATAGTCATTGCGACAGGATTCATTCCTCTCTCACCGCTGATCATTGTTTCGACGATGGTTATGTGGGAAAGCAGCCAATGGCTTGGAAAGAATATTGTGCGGAGTACTGGTAAAAGAAACTCCAGGAAAGCATAGATAGGTGCACTGGCCGCCGCGAAAAACTGAAATAATGTTGAAAACGGCTTTAAATTCCATACAAACAATCAACAAGATTGCGTCAAATGACCTTTTCTACAAATCAAAGGACTGAAAGTCCTGAAAAGCGGATTTGTTGAACAGTTTTAAGCTATGATTTGATGTAACGAATATTATTTTTTTTATCACATGTAATACATGTATAATTTGTAAGTAATTAGTAGAGTAAGCAAGGGCAATGGGAGTGAAAGTTGTTCTACCAAGTGTGCTGCGCAGTATTAGAGTATTAATTTGATCCAACATTTTGATGTTTTTTTTCTGCTCTTATTATATTTAGGACTGTAAACACGCATAGGACTGGAAAACAAAAAAAAAAAAAAAAAAAAACCAAGATAGATTTATAAGTGAAAGTTATTTGACAAATATATAGAATACTTCAGTTGTTGATGAGTAAGACTTAAAAAACTATACAAAATAGGATGATGATATATAATGATATTTCTGTAAAAACACATTGTTAAATCAGTTTCAGCAATCATGAGCAAATTTGATCAAAGAGTACAATATATTGCTACTTACACATGTATGCAATATGAAATTTTTGTGCCTTCTTCTTGAAGTTCTTACCAGAGGACAAGATTTTTGACTCCCCCAAATTAAAACCAACTATTCAGATTTTCATACCCTCAACAAACTCAAAAATGACTTACTGAATTATAGCTGGAAAATCATAAGTAAAGAAGAAAGATAAGATTTAGAAAAAAATATCTGAAATGATATTTCGTTAATGCGCTACTCAGCCTCTTTGGGTATTATTAGATCTCATGTCACAGTGTTGGAAAGCTTTGAGGGAATGGTACTTCATCAATAACATGCGCCATCAAAAAGGATTTATATATTCAAATCAGTATCAAGACGTCATATCTGGTGTAATAAAAATAAAGAGAGTGACCTATTGCTAAAGTAGCCTACAATTCCATTATCAAACACCCAAAATTGCATCATTTTACTGAATTTAACCATATACTTTATTGAAAAGAAATATATACCTTGTAGTATTTATTGGCCTTTTACGGAATAATTTGATTTGTGGAAAAAAAAAGCAAAAAGCTTGCTGTTTAGAGCATAAACAATCAATTCAATAGATATGGAGCCATTAGATTA